>BQNB010008617.1:24908-89375 GCA_026074375.1 Tanacetum coccineum | reverse complement strand
CAAGATGAAACCCTAGATTAGGTTTAGAAAAACCCTAATCTTTCCTTTCTTGATTAATACTTGAAAAAGGTTAGCCAATGCTTGGGATTACCTTAGAATATCTTAGGATAGATGTATATAGAAGTGTATGGGTTGTAGAAAAATTGATATGGATTTGGTTTGGTCTTTGATTCTTGCCGTGAGCTAGTAGAGAGAAAAGGGAGAACAAATGTTGGTTTTTGGTTAAGTATTTTGCTTGTATGACTTCTCTTACTAGATATACATGTATATATATGGCAAGACTTAGTCAAGGAGACATGGTAAGGTCTAAGGGATGGTCTAGGTCTTGGTCTTGGTCAAAGAGACAAGGCATGGCTAGTATTAATGAGAAGGCATGGTACATTGACCAAGTGTTGAATTCTTTCATATTTCTTGTATAACTTTGTATATATTGCAAGAATTTCGGCAATAAGAAGATGTTTGTGATGTTGATGAGTAATTTTTATGTATTGGGTATAAAAGTGGGTATTTGTTGAAGCGTAGAAAAGTTTTTGTGGTTCCGGGAGTGCCTAAACGCAATTTATCGCGAAACGTATACACTTTACGTATCCGATAAAAATTAAATGAACAAAGTTAATAATTATTCTCAAAATAATTATATAACCCTTGCTTGATGTAAACATTTAATTGCTTGAGGCCCGTTTACATTGAACGCTAATTTTTAACTTACGCGATTTTACTTAATTCATGAAATTAAAAGCAAATGCGTACAATACAAAAGGTACATTGTGGATTTATCGACGTCGTCAATGACTTGAAAACACAGGGTGTTATAGTTGCTGATCCAGCTTGCATCAGTGTAACCTTCCAACATTGAAGGATAACCAGTATATGTCAAACTATAGTCCATGGTTTTCTTCAAGTACTTTAGTACCCTCTGAATTGCTTGCCAGTGCTAAGTACCAGGATTACTAGTATACCTACTTAGTTTACCCACTGCAAAAGCAATATCAGGTCGTGTATAAGTCATAGTATACATCAAGCAGCCAATCACCTTAGAACACTCAAGTTGAGATACAACCTGACCATTATTGGGCATCAACTTCTCACTTATATCCATATGAGTACTCACTAGAGTGCAATCAAAGTAATTGAATTTCTTCAGTACCTTCTCAATATAATGAGATTGAGAAATTGCTATTCCATTACTTTTATGTTTAATCCTTATACCCAGGATAACATCAACCTCTTCTATATCCTTCATAAAGAACCTGATGACAAAAATTATTTTGTCAGGTCCACCTAAACTTGGTCAGTGCCAAAGATCAGCATGTCATCAACATATAGACAAATGCTGACTCCTTTACCAGATTTATCAAATTTGCTATATACACATTTGTCAGCTTGGTTAAGTAAAAAATCATTAGACAAAACCACTTCATCAAACTTTGATGTCATTGCTTAGGTGCCTTCTTCAGTCCATATAGAGACTTAATCAGTTTACACACCTTGTTTTCAGTTCCAGGAATGATGAAGCCCTGAGGTTAGTTCATATAGACCTCCTCATCCAATTCACCTTTTAACAAAGCTGTCTTCACATCCATCTGATGAATAATCAGATTATGAATTGATGCCATTGCAATCAACGATCTTATGGTAGTGATACGTGCCACTGGAGCATAAGTATCAAAATAGTCTATCCCTGACTTTTGTCTAAAGCCTTGAATGACTAGCCTTGTCTTGTCTTGAACTTTTCAATAGTTCCATCTACCTTTAGTTTTTTAAAGTTCCATTTGAAACCAAGAGGTTTGCAACCTGAAGGTAGATCAGCCAACACCCAAGTATTATTGCCCATGATAGAATCCATCTCATCATTAATTGCTTCTTTATAAAAAGCAACATTTTGAGACTTTATTGCTTCATCAAATGTTTTGGGGCTATCTTAAACATTAAAGCAATAGGAGTGTTGGTCAGAGACCTCATCCCTTGTTCCTTCAATTAATTATAATTCAAATTCAGGTCCAAAGTTCTTTGGAGTCCTATTCCTTTTATCTTTTCTAAGATCAGGTTCAGGTTGTTGAACAACCTCTTTAATGACCTTTTCAGGGACCACTGAACCACTAATGTCTTTAGTTCTATTTATCAGGGACCTCTGACTTGGTCTAAAGACTGATGAGAATATATTCTCATCAAAGATAGCATCCCTTGATTCAATTATAGAGTTAATTGAAACTGATTCATTAGGTTCAATTACATAAAACCTAAAAGCCTTGAAATGCTCATCATATCTAACAAAGATTCATTCAATGCATCTTTCACCCAAAGTTTTTAGCTTTGGATCAGAGAGTATTACAACTGCTTTACAACCCCAAACCCTGAGGTAGTTCAGGTTTGGTTTTCTTTTAGTCGAAAGTTCATAAGAGGTAATCATGTTTCTTTTGTTAGGAACCCTATTTAATAAATAGCAAGCTATTAACACTAATTCTAAGTGTTTATGGGGTTGTTTTGTCTAAGTTTATGTTTCACAAACAACTTATAGCTTATGAATCGTTGGCTAATGCTCGGTGTTTGGGTTAGCTTATTGTAATAAGCCGATGAACCCATAAGTTTGGATTTCCTAACTCGCTTCAAAAAGGCCACAAAACTTAAGCTTATGAAAAGCCCCTTATATAGTTTCATAAGCACAATCTATAATATTTTAATGAAATACGGAGTAATGGTAAACAAGAATGTTGTCAAATGATGCTTAAGTAAATTAGTTAGAGATGATCATGTTTCTACACATGTTTCATATGAATTAATAGCATCGTTTTTCTACAGATCCAAGGTTATTAGTAAATGGTTATTTGGATACAGTTATAGATTGTATACCTAGTATGAGCGGTATACGTCTAAAAGAGATTCCTCCTTTCATTGGAATGATCTATCCTGGTGATGAATACATGGTTTAATTTTTCATCTCACAAGTAAACAGAGCAAAAACAACTTCTGCTATGAGCTTCAATACCTTTAATGACCTAGAACCGGACTTGCTTGACACACTCTCTTCAATGTTTCCACCTTGTTATGGGATTGGCCCTTTACATTTACTTGAGAAAACTATTGAGGAAAACTCACTTGCATTCATCAAGTCAAATCTCTGGAAAGAAGAATCTGAATGTTTAACATGGCTAGACTCCCAAGCACCGGTGTGAGTTATATATGTGAACTTTGGTAGCATTGCAGTAATAACAAATCAACAACTAGTCGAATTTTGTTGGGGACTAGCAAATAGCAATTATCCGTTCTTGTGGATAATAAGACCAGCCCTTGTTGTTGGTGACTCTGCTATACTTCCTCCAGAATTCGTAACAGGGACAAGTGGGAGAGGTTTATTCGTTGGATGGTGCCGACAAGAATAAGTTGTGAATCACCCATCAATAGGAGGGTTTTTAACGCATAGCGGATGGAATTCAACACTTGAAAGCATTTCTAGCGGGGTGCCTATGAATTGTTGGCCGTTTTTCGCATACCAGCAAGTAAATTGTTAGCTAAGTTACAACAAGTGGGGCGTTGCCATGGAGATTGACAATGATGTAAAGCGTGACGAAGTGGGAAAGCTAGTGGTTGAGTTGCTGAATGGAGAAAAAGGGAACGCGCTAAGGAAGAACGCCACTAAGTGGAAGAAGAAGGCTGAAGCGACATGTGTTGCAAACGATGGTTCATCGGTAGCGAGTTTGGAGAAAATCGTTCATCACATGCAAACTTTTTCCAATAAATAATTTATACATTAAAGATGCATTTATGTATGTGTATTTCATTTTGTTTTTAAAACCATCTTAATTCATTCATGTTTCAAAATTATGTGACTACTCTTAATCAGATTCAAAGTTCGAGTAATGCACAGTTGCACACATACAGATATACATAACATTTCAAAGCTAATTGTATCTGATGACGTATACTAGGTATACCAAGCCTCTGGGCTTGGGCCACATTATCACTCGGCCTTTTGGGCTAAACTTAACAATAACGGGCCATAGTAAAACCCAATCTCGCGCGGGCCTCGGCCCGAACCTAGCGATCCGTCCGCTGATCCAGTTATAGACAATCCGTCCGCGGATCCACCTATAGGACGATCCGTCCGCGGAAAACATCTGCATCCGCTCAACACGATTATCGCGGACCCTTGCCCGACAAGGGACCCACTCCGGCCACTACTAAAGTAACCGAAATACTAGGAAACCCTAGTACTAGACACCTATAAATAGGGGCCACAATACATCTTAAAAGGTACACAATTATTCTTATTCTCTCTGACATATACTCTGACAATATGAATACTTACTCTCACACCGGAGTCCAATCGTGGGGTCCGTCCCTACGGTAAGACTAACGGTTTACTTTTAATTGTGCAGAAAATCATCACTTCTCTTGCTCTAGTACAAGACCAAGCATTCAAGTCATTTGGAGGCTCGACCCAACAAAGGACTTCCAGCACCTCGCTAACCCGACACGAATTTTGTACTAACAAGTGGCGCCATCCGTGGGACGCTTACGCAACCACGTTTTCCTAAAAACTCACCATGAGCACTCACGAACAATCACAACAATCCCACGTCCGCCGTGAGGAACACAGGGGGAAGGAATGGTCCCCAAGGTCTTGAGGAAACATATGTTGACGAGTTTTTGGGAAATGTGGACAAAAATTATCAATCAAACTTTTGCCAGCTCATTTGTGAAAAGATGCAAAAAGAAAAAGAGCAGAAAGACAAATCAACGCGGTAAAAGCACGACTGATCTATGGCGAAGAGTCCGGAGTTAAGATAAGAAGCCGTGAAGAATCGCACTACTCCGAATCCAAAACACCCACCGCCCGAACAGAACCCAGAAGAAGACGCGGAGACAGGTATTCCCGAAGCCCATCACCGCACGTCAGTGTATTCAAAAGACTTAAGAAAGACAGATCCCTTTCACCGCGGCCCCGGCCACGGAAAGAAGGTGGGTGTATAATGGTTGGGAAGAAAGGAGACCCGGCTACTCCGCACTGTTTGATAGTCGTCGACGAGTCCTCCAAAGCAAAAAGAACTGTAGTTGAAACAAGGAAGGTGTGTCAACAAAAGCGAACACCTTTCGTGGAACTAGCCGATATCGGAAAGTGAGGACAGTGAAGGAGGTCATTGGAAATCCGGGTCAAGAAGGCAGAAATCAAACACCGATGAAGATGATCTCTATCAGCCTTGGACATGTGAGGAAAGAAACCCTTTCACACCCCGGATCCGGCACTTTAGTCTCCCGAGGACTAGGATGCCCAGCCACGTCAAAACATATGACGGAAGCGGAGATCCGGAAGATCACTTAAAGTTATTTCAATCAGCCGCAAAAAAAAACAGAAGGTTGGGCATTGCCAACATAGGTGTCATAATGTTAACTCAACACTTCCGGGGGAATGCCAGAGTTTGGTTTGACAAGCTACAATAGAGTCGATGGATAGCTATGATGATCTAAGAACAGCGTTCAGGGAAAATTACCTTCAGCAAACAAAGCATATCAAGGATCCAGTGGAGATACATCACATCAAGCAAAGAGATGGAGAATCTATGGAAGACTTCATGGAAAGATTATTAAGGCAGATAGTCCTGGGTAGAAGGAGCTCCGGAATGCATGAGAATCTCGGATTTCTGATGGAATAAACCACCGGATTAATCAAGCGTATATATGAAAGAATTCGAGATCTATGGTCGAAATGTACAGGAATGACTACGTTTTCCTACAAGGGGAAGTTGCTGCACTCAGGTCACGGTCAAAGAAAAACCACCATCATGGAAAACCGTTCAGAGGGAGGAACAAGCCGTTAATTTCAAGAATGGCTTCCAAAAAATAAACAAAGACGGATCGTAAGCCGGTAGATTATCACTCTCACCAAAACTCAAAAGAAATTTTTGCTCTAGTAAAGGAAAGTTCAAAGCCCACCCCCAATGGTAACTCCTGTGGAAAAAAGAGATCCGAACAAGTACTGCGAATTTCATTCGGATACGGGTCACAGCACAGACGAGTGCATGCAGCTAAGAAAGCAAATAGATGAAATGATCAAGGCCGGAAAACTGTCGCAATTCATCAAGGAATTAAAACAGAACGACAAGCCGAAAGCACCGAAAAGAGGAAGCGTCCGGAAAGGATAAACCCCTGACTATACTAATGATCCAACCATACCATGGGAAAAAGTGGCCAAGCCCAGGATTACCCAGAGCTTCTCTCCGGAGACGGCAATGTCTTTCCCACCTCTTAGTGAAGAAGACGGGACGGAGAGCCCGATGATCGTCGAAGTCGAAATGGGCGGATACTTTGTGCATATGGTATATATTGACGGTGGAGCATCCTCAGAAGTCTTGTATATAAAACTCCGCAAAGAGATAAGGGATCAAATGGTTCCGGCCACCACTCACCTTATCGGATTCAGCGGAGAGACCATTTGGCCGCTGGGCCAGATAGCCTTGCTAGTAAAAATAGGCGATGAAGTACACTCCACCTCCGCTTGGATGAACTTCATGGTTATCAGGTCACTATCCCAACACAATGCAATAATAGGCAGGCTGGGCATAAGAAAAATCCGCGTCGTACCATCAACAGCACACGGAATGTTGAAATTTCCCGTTGAAGGCGGCACGGTAACGTTACAGAGCAGTAGGGTTATTCCTATGGAATGTGCTATGATCTCCGGATCCAGCATCCCGCCTCCCACAGTAAACCAAGTACTAGAAGAGAAAATAAATATAGCAATCCACCCGGAGTACCCTGAACAGACAGTTGCCATAGGATCAACATTAACAGAAAAAGGACGCAAAGAACTATGTTCCTTGCTCAAACAAAACTTGGATATTTTTGCCTGGAAGCCAGCTGATATGACGGGCGTCCCACGAAACATCGCGGAACACCGCTTGAATATCCGGGAGGGATATTCACCAGTCAGGCAAAAGAAAAGAGGACAGGCACCGGAAAGAAATAAGGTAATCCAAGAAGAGGTGGAAAAATTAGTGGACGCTGGAATAATGAAGGAGGTCCATTATCACAGTTGGCTCTCTAATCCGGTAATGGTCAAAAAGCATGACGGAACTTGGCGAATGTGCGTAGACTTTAAGGATCTTAACAACGCATGCCCCAAAGATTGTTATCCATTACCGGAAATAGACTGGAAGGTGGAGTCCCTCTGTGGGTATTCTTTCAAATGCTTCTTGGACGCATACAAGGGGTACCACCAAATTAAGATGGCAAAAGAGGATGAAGAAAAAACGGCGTTCATAACAAGCCAAGGGATATTTTGCTATTCTAAGATGCCGTTCGGTTTAAAAAATGCCGGGTCAACATATCAACGCTTAGTGGATAAGGCATTCCAAAAGCAGATTGGACGTAACTTAGAGGTATATGTCGATGACCTGGTTATAAAGAGCCGCACGGAAGAAGAAGTCATCCGAGACATAACAGAAACATTCAAAACCCTTCGACAGATAAACATGAAATTGAACCCAAAGAAATGCACCTCTATGCAGGAAAGTATTTACTTAGGTTACAAAGTAAGCACCAACGGGTTGAGAGCATGTTCGAAAAAAGCAGATGCAGTCCTTAGCTTACCATCTCTGAGATGCATCAAGGACGTGCAGAAGCTAAATGGAAAATTAGCAAGTTTAAACAGATTCTTGTCAAAATCAGCAGAAAAGTCGTTACCTTTTTTCAAAACCTTGAAAAATTGCACAAAAAAGAGCGATTTTCAATGGACACCGGAAGCCGAAGAGGCCTTCAAGCAAATGAAGAAGCTCATTGCAGAACTCCCAACACTCACCGCCCCAAGGGAACGTGAGGAATTAATCATATACTTAGCTGCAGCAAAAGAAGCTATCAGCGCGGTCTTGATGACGGATAGAGAAGGCAGGCAAATACCAGTATATTTTGTAAGCCGCACTCTACGTGGCCCGGAAGTCAACTATACCCCTATGGAAAAGTTGGTGTTAGCCTTGCTCAGCGCAAGTAAACGATTGAAAAGATACTTCCAGGCACACACGGTCGTTGTAATAACAAGTCAACCGATAAAGCAACTGTTGTCAAGCTCGGAAATATCTGGAAGAATGCTAAAGTGGAAGTTCGAGTTAGAAGGATATGACATCCAATACAGACCAAGGACCGCAATCAAAGGCCAAATATTGGCGGATTTCATTGTGGAACGACCGGAAGACGAGTCTCCGGACGAACTTATGGCTGAACCGGAAGCACTACCGGAGCCGTGGACATTGTTCACAGACGGCTCGTCCTGCGTCGATGGCTCCGGGGCAGGTCTGATACTGACAAACCCGGAAGGGGCAGAGTTTACATACGCCATGAGATTCAGATTCGAAGCCACCAACAACGAAGCCGAGTATGAAGCACTGATAGCCGGTCTCCGGATCGCAGAGCAAATGGGTGTAAAAAACTTACAAGCAAATGTCGACTCAAGATTGGTGGCCAATCAAGTTAACGGTTTTTACACCGCCAAAGAGCCAGGCATGGTCCAATACTTGAACAAAGTAAAAACACTCACAAAAAGTTTTAAGGAATTTTCCATCAAACAAATCCCACGAAGTGAAAACAAGAAAGCAGATGCCCTGAGCAAAATTGCATCCACAAGCTTCGCGCATCTTAACAAACAGGTGCTCGTGGAAGAATTAAAGGAAAAATCCATAAACGAAAAAGAAATCCTTGACATAGTAGAAGAAGAAGGCAATACATGGATGACACCCATATGTGAGTACCTGACAAAAGAAATCCTTCCGGAGGATAAAAAGAAGGCCAGAACGGTACGTCGGAAGCGCCAGTGTATGTCCAGACAATGGAACCCTATACAAGAAGTCCATTTCTTAGGGATCATGGCTTTGGTGGCGTCGGACCACCTCTGCAAAGCTAAACTATGTTTCCTAAGAAAATACCCATGAGGGTGTACGTTCATCAATGCAATCAGCCCTAGATCAATAGTTGCCGAAAGTAATCAAACAGGATATTGACTTCCAACCAAAGCAGTTGGATGCCAAGGAACATGATAAGGAATTGCAATGTACTGTTTAAATACACCGTCCCCATCCCAAGAAAACCGCAGTAGAACTTGACCCCCATCAAACACCATGGCTAATTAAAAGTGGGTTGAAAGACATAGCCTACCTTTCCCGAAAGGACCATGAAAGATCAAATTCTTAATTTTGCAATCGATTATTTCACTAAATGGATTGAGGCAAAGGCCGTCGCAACCATCACCAGCAATCAAGTGAAGAAGTTCGTATGGGACAACATTGTCTGCAGATTTGGCCTACCAGGGAATCATATCAGACAAGGATAGCCATTCCCGTGATAAACCATTCAAAGATTTGTGTGAGAATCTGTCATTTCCGCCCAATGCAATCGCCTTCCCGTGAAACACCCGCAAGCAATGGTCTAGTTGAAAGAGCAAATAGAAGATTAGGAGAAGGAATAAAGGCACGGCTTGATGAAAAAAGCAAGGATTAGATAGAAGAACTCCGCATGTGTCCTATGGGCCCACCGTACAATGATCAAGTCAAGTAACGGGGAAACACCATTCTCATTGACATACGGCACGGAAGCCGTCATCCCGGCGGAGATAGGCATGCCAACACTTCGGACCGCGGAAATAGATCAAACTAAAAACAACGAAGCTCTGGGAATCAACTTGGACCTCATAGAAGAAAAAAGGGAGCAAGCAGCAATACAAGAAGCAAAAAGCAAGAAAAAGATGGAAAAATATTACAACTCAAGAGTCCGCGGAACAAGTTTCAAGCCGGGTGATATGGTCTACCGCAGCAATGAAGCAAGTCACGCCAAGGACGAAGGCAACTGTGACCCACAAGTGCAGGGACCACGAAGTTAAAGAGTCGCTTGGAAAGGGAGCTTACAAACTCAACGACTGCAAAGGAAATGAAATGCCGAGGACATGGAACATTTGTAATCTCAAGAAGTGTTATATACACGAATTGTAAGAATTCGCCTGGCACATATGATGCTCCGGAGGGCAATGTCTTTATCTATGTGCATTGATCGTAGCTTTTTACACTATATATATATAATATATTATAAAATATAAAATATATATAAATCTAAAAATTAACAAGATCAATAAAACCGAGAAGTAGTATAGAGTGTTCCCGGGTCGTTTATCCCCAACGAGGCTGGACTGGAGAATCGATACAGTCGAAGATTTGAGTTTGAAGGAAGGAATTGATTTGAGAAGGTGGAAAAGTCAAATTAAACAATAACAAATAAAAACGTTTAAGAAAATCCTAAACTTTTAATGAAAATAAAAGGCTAAAACAGGAGCCGAATCCCGACAAGGGGGAAAAACAAAAAATCTTTAAAAATAACCCTACGAAGAAATTTTTACTTCTAAACTACTCTACGGGACAAATAACGAAGAATGAAAAAGACTAGACCGAAAACGGAGTTCGTTTGACCCAAAAACGAGTCAACACAAAAACCGTACCCGGACCCCGTTCTTTAAAAAATGGAAAGTTGTAAAAATGACCTTACAAAAAATTTTAAATTTTTCCTACAAACTAGATGACAAAATAAAATTTTCTAAAAAAGTAAAATATTTTTTTGATAATTTTTGTATTTTTTATGAATTTTTAAAAGTTTTAACCTAATTAAATTATAAAAAATAGTTAATGAATTTTTACTTGGAAGAAATTCTGAATTTATTTATCATCAAAATACTAGAACTGCTATAACAAATCCTAAAGAATAAATAAGAAACGTAAAAGCAGCTTAAGAAATAAGCCCCGAAATAAGCTTATACAGCTTATAAGCTCTAAACCTCAAAAAGTGTATAAGAAGCAAGCCCTGTGTCTTTAAACGAAAAGACCCAAGGGAACAGGCTTGATGAGTAAAAGAGGGAATGTATCGAGAGGTCTCGGGTTCGAGTCTTGCTCACCCGGACCTCTTGTCTTTCCCTCTTTTTTTTTAAAAAAAAAACTTCAAAAAGCAAAGTTGTTAAGCTCGTGGGGCTTAACAACTTTGTCAACTAGCACTTTTTCTAAAAATCTGTCAATAAGCTTAAAAATAAGCTTATTGGTCGACAGTATAACTTAAAGGGCTTAAAGGCAAAAATTTGCTAAGTCATTTTGGCTTTGTGGTCGAAATAAGCTAAGACAAAGACAAAATAAGCTAAGGAGGGTCTAAACTAACTTAGATAAGCTCTACGCAGCTAAAAAGCTAAGACTAATAAGCTGTTGAGAGCTTATGATGACAGAAACTAAAACAAAGCTTAATGGCTAAAATGCATAAGCTATGGACTCTAAATAAGCTAAGAAAAAGGCAAAAGCTAAACAACTTAGCTAATCTATCTAAATAAGCTATTTTAGAACACAAGTGGGCTTATGAAATAAGCTGAAAATGCTAAAAGTAAAAATAAGCAATCCCTAAACCTAAGTGATGCACAAACAGTCAAAAGGCAAGTTTGGGCTTAAAAATAAGCCAACAAATAAGCTTATTAAGAGCTGAAACTAAAGGGGCTTATACAAGAGCTTATAGACTCTTGAGATAAGCCAAGTAATTGGGCTTAAGCACTCTTAAAGCTCAAGAAAAAGAAGCTTAAAGTCTCCCCTCTGCACCAGGGGAGATTAAAGCTTAAAACTAGGGGCTTATTTGACAGCTTGTTAAAAGCTGTCAAATAAGCTCAAATTAAAAAGATAAGCTAAAACAGATTTAGTACCCTAGCTTTTGGAGTTGTGCACCAATTTTTGACTTTTAAAAACCATTTTAACTAGCTGAATTTGTTGAATGAAAAAGAGCTTATGAATCTTTTAAAACTGCTATAAGCAAACTTAGTGGATTTGACTCACCAAAGTCAAAAGACCAAAGGTATTTGACAGCATGTTTAACACACACAAAACTCACACTTTTTGACACTTAAACTCAAACTCACAAGTGCTTAACTAAATAAGCACTTGTGGTGTTTTTCTAAAAGTCACAGTTTAAAAAATGGTTTTAAAAAGCTTTGACAAACAATTTTGAACCTTAAAAACTTTTGAAACAGCTTTAAATAAGCTTAAAATTTAAGCTTAAACTAAATTATATGACCATAACCCAAAGACACAACCATTTTGACCCGTTTTAAATGTTAACCCAAACACCCCTTTACTTTAAGCTGTCAAAACTAAAGTGACATTAAAATCTATTTTAACACTAAAATTATTAAAACCTTTTATCTACTCTTACTAATACTACACTAATTAAACTATTTTGACACTAAAACTTACAGCTTATTAGGAAATATAAGCTAGTTTCTCTCCTAGGCTCATTGTACTATTATGACAGAACTTGAGAATTTAAGATCTTAATGAACTAAACCTATAACAACTCAATGCATTAACATCACTAAGCTAACTAAACAAATCTAAACACAATTGAACACAAATAAGAGCAAAGAAATAAGCTAATTGAGTAAACTAAATTTAAGCTAAAATGAAATGTACAAGTTAAAACCTGGAAATTGAATGTCTCAGAACCTAGCCACTCTATCTGAATGAGTGGCTTACAAATCAAAGCCTAATGGCTTCCAAAGCCTCTAAACCTTGAGCTTAAAGCTCAATAAGCTATATTAGCTTATTACTCCTTGTTGCTTCAAAATTGAATCAAATGACCTCTAGTGATCATGCTTTCATATAAAGTGAACAAAACAAGTTAATGAATGACATTTGAGCTTATTACAAGAATAAGCTCTAATGAGCTTATTGAGAGCTTATTTAGTAAAAACGGCTTATTTGCTGAACAACAATAGAACAAAGAAAACTTGGTAAACTGAATTGTATTACTAAAAATTGTGAGGTACAAGCTTAAAAGAAGAGAATACAAGAGCTTAACGCTTACTTAAAAAAACTTGAAAGAAAAATTGCTTAAAAACGAGAAATTACAAAGTGAAAACTGAAAAATACAAACAACTCCCTCCTTTCTTTCTTCTATCTTTCTCTTCTTTTATAAGCTGCTTGTTGTGTTAGTTTGGTGAGAGCAAAACCCTTGAACCTCTGTCTTCTTCTTCTTTTATAAGCTGGGAAGCTTCTTTGTTGTGTGTTTGTTGTGTTAGTTTGGTGAGAGCAAACCAAAAACAAATCTTGACCCTTAATCTTGCCTTGGAGCCCGAGTCGTAGGTATGGATTGCCAACATGGCTGAGGGTTCTAGGGAGTGGGGAAGACTTAGTGGAGGAGGAGGAGAGGGATTATCCATGGTGTTTTTCGAGTTGCAGGGAAAAACGTGTAGAGAAAAGGTGTAGAGTGAAAATGGCGGGAAAATTGTTGGATTAAACTGGGTAAATAAGGGTGCAGGGTATGTGTTTGTAGAATTGGCAATTTTGGCCCTCCATGGTGTATGTGGTGTTGGCAGTGTTGGTCCTTGTGGTTATAAGAGTTTTGGGGACTTGGCAAAACAAGTCCCCAAGGGTTATAATACTCATTTCACCATTCGTCCTTATGGTTTGTAAGTTAGGAGAGTTGGCAGAATTGCCCCTTGAGGTATCATTTTGACAACTTGGCAGTTTCTGCCCTTCTCTTTCTTTCTCTCTTTTCTTGTATAAATATAACTTAGGGAATTTGCAATTTCAGTCCCTATAGTTATATTTTTTTCTTCTTTGACTTTCTTTTGACTTGACCATGTCGGTGTTGACTTTGACTTTAACCAGTTGACTTTTCTGTTGACTTTTTGACTTGATTGACTTTTCGGCTTCGATTTGGCTTTGTCTTTCACAGTCTTTTCCATTCCGAGTCCGGTTTTGTCGTTTTGGCTTTGTTTTTCGTCCTTTTCTTAGTTATCCGTTCCTGCACAATACAATTAGCAAAACAAGCATATATTTGGCATTTTAAGTCCGTTTTTGGTTATTTTAGCTCGTTTTTAAAGGTAAAAGGTATGTGTAATTAAGCACATACCAAAATCCCCCATACTAAGGTATTGCCGTGTCCTCACGCAATGTTATGAAGTAAACATTTACGAAAACTAAGAATCTCAATCCCCCTCGACTAATAACTTTGAAAAGTAGCAAAGTGTTCGTCAAGGGAAACTAAAGAATCAAAAGCTTCGACAAGTCCCGTTTTCACCATTTTTTATTTGTACACTAACTATCCCTAATATTTTTGGATTTTTCTTTTTCTTTTCTCGACTACCTGTTTGACTTCCTTTATTTTATCAACATTGGGATCATAGAATGAGAAACGCCCATAGAATAATCTACGGATGTCCTGACGGATAAATTCATCGTCCCCGATTTTTCACTAGTTCCAAACCAAGCAATTAAACAAGATCATTTGTCAATATAAGTCTAAATGCTAAGCACTCATACTTATGACTTGTGAACTTTTAACTCCCAACATGAGTGTATGGTTTAAATGTGTGTACTCATTTCAACTCAACCATAGATCAACTTATTTCCATAGTCGTGATTCAAGATGAATCATGACTCAAAGCAACAACTTATTAGGACCTTGTAACTTGATTTTAAAGAACGAGATTTTAACTGTAGAACTTTTTGCAACATCTTCATCATTATATAATCATAATACTTAAGCTATAATGCGTTGCTTAGTTGAACCACCTACTAGGCCTCGGCTCCTAGTAGGATATCACAACACGACTGGTGATCTTAGTTTGAAAACCCACCCCGTTGCTAGCGAAGTGGGAAAATCACAACAAACCTTCTGCCTAATATGGCTAATGATAAGTGTCTATTTTGAAACCCTCACCTAGACCTCGCTTCCTGTGAGATATTCACAACACACAAATGCCCTGAAGTAAAGATGTCTTAGTTTGAACCCCCACCTCGTGGTTAGCGTAGTGGGATATCATGACATCACTTTTACGTGCTCCATAGTAAACAAATTAATGCTTAATGCATAATTTTAATATTACCTAAGCATTTTTTGCATTCATACTTCATCATGCTTCTTTGGGCATATAACTTTCGAATTATTAAGAACCAAAAACTCGCTTTAAAAGAATCAAGTTACAAATTTGAAGCTTTTCTAAAAGACATTATTGACTTAGTTGAATTGAATTGAGCACGTATGATTAGGTGGATTAGAAGCTAATGGGAGAAAAAGCCACAAGTTACTCATATAAGTTTTAAAAGAATCTTGCTCAGCACATAAACTTATATTTAACTCTATCACTTCTTGTTCTTCACTTTATTAAAATTCGAAGCAATCGAATTCGTGAAAGCTTAGCCTACAAGCGGTAAGTTGAGGAACTAGCTAGGGCTCAACACGCCCGATCGAGTCAAAAATTATTCTCATTCTACCCATTAGGAAAGTCAAAACTGTGACAAAACACTTATTTTATTTTTGAAATTTTTTAAAATTTTTCAATTTTTTTGGTATTTTTGCAAAAATTTGGTGGTAAAACGGGATTGCGTGATAACAACGACTGCAGGCAAAAATCAAATCGAAGATCCCCCCCATACTAGAACTAAACATCGTCCTCGATGTTTCAAAGGGGTACCTACGTAAATCTAAGGCCGTTTATGAAGTGTGCCAAAAGATAAAACGTTAGTCGATTAGATTTGGATACTGGATTCCCAAAATGAAGCTGAGGATGTGAAACTCTTGTGGATACTGCGAGCACGAGAGTCTTCACAATCCGGGAAATCCTGGACATACAACACAAAGCACACAAAACATGGACAAAACACGGGTAATGGAAAAAGCTAGCCTCATCACAACACAAAACACTTATTAGCATAAAGAAAGAAGATAGACTGGATAAGCATGGGTTGCCACCCACGAAGCGCCTTGTTTTTGTTAACCGAGTCACAAGCTCGACTCGACCCCGAATTCATTGGTCCATGGGGGAGCAAGTGGAAGATAAAATCATCATCGGACTTTCATTCAAGTGGTTTGGATAAACATTGAATTTCATGAAAGTTCCACTCCGATGAGATACATCCGGCATAAAAGAATGATAAATTGAGATGCCGGGATCAAAAATGGTATCTTCATTCCCGGTGGAGAGAAGATATGGAGGGACAACGGGATACGTGAGAAAAGCAAGAAAGATCCATACAACATAAGCGAAGAGAGAAGATTGGTCATCCTCAAGTGGTACATTCACATTAGTTGTAGACACATTCTTACGAATCTGAAGGTCAAATAATCAAATCTCCCGGATCGGCTCAATCTAAATTTGAACATCAAGATTCGGAAGAAGACATGATGTGAGTGAGTTCATCGGTGAACTCCTCATGATAAAGGTCACTCCTATCGGCAGGAGGAAACTGATCATTCGAAAGATCAAAGATAAACGAATCATATTGGAGAGAACCAACAATGATAGTGTTATCTCCACTACTCTCTCTTAAATGATCGTTATCATCGTAGAAAGCTTTATAATTAGGAAGAGATAACTCAAATGAGTAGTGGGGACTGCTCACAACTAAACTCTTCTAGAATTAAAGCGGAAAGTTCAGAATTCCGGAAAAGACTTATCAAGGTGTTTAGCCTCCTCCAAGAAAAAGAAAGGAAATGTGGAGGTAGACTGATCACACAACTAGCGAAGATGGTGTGGATTATCACTTAATGCATCGATCTAGCAATAGAAGATGGATATTCAACAATTTTTTTTCAACGAAGGGTATTGTCTTTGATTGATTAAAAGAATGTCATCATCAATTCCTTCCAACTTCCGGTCCAGACAATATCCACCACCCTCTAAGATGACGATCTCAACATCGGTGAGGTGGATTGCATCGACATAATCTATACTTCCACCAGGTAGAATCGTCATCAACTCTGAAGAATTATCAATCCGTCAGAATTGGACAACAATCTCAGAATGTTCATTGAGAGCATTAAGAGGGGTGGTATTTTCACAAAGAGGCACATCACACATTTTGGGAACACCCTCGGACTCACTTTGGATTGGGACAAGGTCCTCACACTAGACTTTATGAATTCGCCCGAATTCCGTTTCCGAATAGTTCAAGATGGCTTGTCCCCCACAACTAGAGAGTTTATCGGTTTCCTCATTTGTAAAAACGGGTGTGATTGTAATGGTATTGTCTTCGTCATCATCGTAGCAAATGGGAATCTTCCTCAAAAAAAAAACGATCTTTTCCTACCGCTGTCTTTCCGCGATTCTCTCTTCTTTCTACCGGTCTTTTGTATAACTTGATCAACCAAATCACGTAAGGTTGTCATTTGTTCCATAAGCTTATTTTGAGAATTAAGAAGGTCATTTTGAGATTTGAAGATTGGATGATTGACGGTATATTGCGGGGGTTGAACTTGGTCAAAACCAAAAGAATTTAAATCATAGCAAGAATTTTGCTCATGATAATAGTCTTCATTCATTGGTTGACATTGGAAGGTTTCATGAGGACCCCCGCAATTTTCACAACAAAGATATTGTTGTGGAAAACTCGGTGAAGTTTGTGGAAAATAATCAAAATGTTGATTGAAACATGGGTCCTGATTGTAGACAAACGGGACTTGAGGTGGACAATCGTAACCGTAATGAGAATCGTTCCCACATAACTCACGAGAGTATGGTACGTATTGTGGTTGTGGAGGATGGTTTGCAACACTTGGAGAATCGTTAGAAGAGTACGGAGTTGAAACATTGATTGGTGTTCCATTTCCAACTTTACAATAAAAACAAACTCCATCGTATTCATTGCAACCACATTGTTGGCATGTACGAAACAGACATTGTTGTTGCAAACTTTGCAAGTTTTGTAGGGGCTCATCAATGGTTTGATTTTTGCATGGTTCCGGATTAGAGATAATCGGAACTCTCGGAGGGCAATTATAACCGTAATGAGCACCTTTCCCACAAGACTTACAAGTGCATTGTCGACAAAAGATTCCATCTAACGAATCACCGCACTCGTGACAACAATGGTCAATGTGTAGAGGACTTGGTGAGGAATTTTCACCGGGGTCCTGATTACCAACGAATGGCTCTTGAGGAGCATTAACAACGTTGGTATTGTCATCGGATGACTCGGAAGTATCTTGAAGGTCTTCGAAAAATTCATTTTCCACACAATATGTAAACAAATCTTCCTTAAATTTCTTTCGTAAAAGAGCACATCCTTGACAATACGGACCATCAACCGGGGTTCCACACCTTGCACACCTTACACAATTTCGAGGGGGTTTAGGAACAAGAATCTTGTCTTCAAGACTCCCTTTCGAACAACCACAGTTTGAAGTGTACAAACTTCCACAAGACGAGCATTCTTTAATCGCGTAAATTGGATTCAAACGATAATCGAATGACGTCATAAGAATTAAACATGAAGATGGATAAGAAAAGAATTAAATGATACGAAGAAAAAGAAGATTATTTTTGGTTTTTCCATTAATTCACAATTTATTTTAACGGACAAAATGATAAGACAACTTAAACCTGATAATCTACTTACTTCACGGTAGCTCTCAAAAAGATAAACGCACAGGTGAGCGGAGGAGTAGGAATAGCGCGAAGCTTATTTCTCCTTTCGGGTCGTAGTTCCTAGGAACAACCCTCCTTATACCCACTTTATAGTTTGTTTATCAATTAAAGGTGAGCCGTACCTCGCAAGAGACACAAAAGGCAAGTTTTTAAATCTTTTGTTCGAGTTGGGAACCAACAAGTTCACCGGAACTTATTATGATAATACCTCAGTTGAGAATATTATATTTTGGTATTTTACCAATTTGTGAATTTTATTTGTAAATTAAAGACAATGTTTTTATATTTTTGATTTTCTTTTTTTTTTCTTTTTTGGATTTTTAAATGATAATTATACTAAAAAGAAATTGAAAATATTTTTGTACTTTTTTTTATATTTTTATAATAAAAGAAAATATTCACAATTTCAAAAACAGATGGTCAAACGTAAAGATAAACGGTTGCACAGCCTCCCCGGCAGCGGCGCCAAAAATTGATCCACTCTGACTACACCTTAAAATATATATATAATATAATAAAATATCAAATATATAGTAAGAATAGTCTAAAAGCAGAGTCAATGATACCGAGAAGTAGTATAGAGCTTTCCCGGGTCGTAAATCCCCAACGAGGCTGGAATGGTAAATCGATACGATCGAAGATTTGAGTTTGAAGGAAGGAATGAGTTTGGGAAGTTGAAAAAGTCAAATTAAACAATAACGGACTAAAACGTTTAAGAAAAACCTAGAAATTACGAAATTAAACTAGAAAACGAAGGCCCGAATCCCGAACAAAAGGGGGAAAACCTAAAATCTTTAAAAATAACCCTACGGAAAATTTTTCACTTCTAAACTACTCTACGGGTCAAATAACGAAGAATGAAAAAGACTAGACCGAAAACGGAGTTCGTTTGACCCAAAAACGAGTCAAAACAAAAACCCGTACCCGGACCCGTTCTTTAAAAGATGAAAAGTTATAAAAATGACCCTACGAAAACTTTTATATTTTTCCTACAAACTAGATGATAAAAGAAAATTTTCTAAAAAAGCAAAATATTTTTTTGATAATTTTTGTATTTATTATGAATTTAATAAACTTTTAACTAAATTAAATTATAAAAAACATTAAACGTCTACGAAAAATTCTGAAAAATTTACACAAAATACTAGACTCTATAAGGTACCTACGAAAAATAAAAGACACCACACAGCTTATCAAATAAGCCCGAAAATAAGCTTGGACAGCTTATTAGCTTATAAGGGCAAAATGTGTATAAATATACTTGCCCTTGAGTCTATAACGAAAAAGACCCAAGGGCGCAGTGGTAAGTATGCTTGAAAGGGAGGGGATGTATCGAGGGGTCCCGGGTTCGAGTCTTGCTCACCCGGGTCCCTTGTCTTCCCTTCTCTTTTTTTTTTGTAAAGTCCAGGGTAGGAAATGTACAAAATGAAACTAAAGGGTAGGCGGGTAAAGTTTTGGGAATTTACACTACTATGAAAACGACTAACCTTGAACTTTGGAGAAAGTACCAAACAGACCTCGCGACATAGCTTATTTTTAGCTTATTGAAAAAATGAGTTTTAGCAAAAACTTAAAACTAAAAAGTTATAAAAGGGCTTATTCTCCACAACATTAACAAAGACACTTTTGACTTTTAACAACTGAATAAGCTAGAAAATAAGCATCTCAAATTCTGACAGAAACTAAAACTAAAATTTGACTAAATCATTTGGACAAATAAGCTAGAAAAGGTTAAATAAGCACAGAAACTAAGTATACTACCCTAAAAAGCTTACTAGGAAACAAAATTAGCTCATGGAATAAGCTAAATCACTAGGAATGAAATAAGCCATCCCTACACTTAAACTTAGGCTAAAAAACAGTTAGGGGGCTCATTTAAGCTTAAGAATAAGCTAGCAAATGAGCTTTTCAAAAGCTGAATTTCAACAAACTTGTACAAGAGCTTATGAGCTCTTGAAATAAGCCAAGAGGTTTGGCTTAATAACACAATAAGAAAAAGAAAAGGGGGCTTAAAATCTCCCCTTTGCACCAGGGGAGATTAAGGCTTTAAAACTAGGGGCTTATTTGACAGCTTATTAAAAGCTGTCAAATAAGCTCAATTTAAAAGGATAAGCTAAAACAGATTTAATACCCTAGCTTATGGACTTATGCACCAAGTTTGACATTCTAAAACTCAAAAAAGCTTGCTGAATTTGTTAAATGAAAAAGGACTTATGATTTTTTTAAAACTGTTACAAGCAAACCTGGTTGATTTGACCCAAAAAGTCAAATGACACCAAGGGTTGTTATAACTTGTTTAACACACACAAGACTCTTACTTTTTGAACTAACACTCAAAATCCAAGTGCTTAATGATATAAGCACTTGGTGTTTTCTTAAAACACCACAGTTAAAAGAGTTGCTTGGAAAAACTTTAAAAAACACAATTTTTAAACTCAAAGACTTTTGAAACAGCTTAAACAAGCTTAAAAACTTAAACTAAGTCTGTTTTGATGACACCAACCCATACTTAAACCCTTTTGACCCATTTTAAGGGTTGACCCAAACACCCCTTTAATCTAATTATCCAAACTAAAATGAGCTTAAAAACTGATTTAAAAACTAAAACAGCCAAAACATTTTATCTACTCACACTAAAAATGACCTACTTAAGCTATTTTAAAACTAAAATCCACAGCTTATTTGAAAGAAATAGCTAGTTTCTCTCCTAGCTTATTGATACTAGTAATGACAGTTTTAAAAGAAAACTTAGATTTCTCAAGTTTTATCTAATCAAAACTGAAAACAGCTAGGGATTAGGCCTAAACAAACATGATTGAATAAAATTCAGACAAACTTGAATAGAAATAAGCAACTTGAAATAAGCTATGAATTTGCTTAAAATGAAATCAAGCACATAAAACCTGAGATTGTAGAATCTTCTTCACCTAGACATCCAAGTGAAGAGTCTAGGTGATCCTAATGGCACCTTGCCTCTAGACCTTGATCAATAAGCTTAATAAGCTAAAACAGCTTATTACTCCTCTTAGCTTCCAAAGTAAGCTTAATTGAATTTCAAAATGAGAACTTTTTAAACTAAAGACTAAAAAACAGAATTCAAAAGCTTTTTACAAAGATTTAAACTAAATTTGAGCTTAATAACAAGAATAAGCTCAAAAGAGCTTATTGGAGCTTATTGAAATGAAAACAGCTTAAACTTGAAAAGCAACACAAATGGAAACCTAAAACACCTGAATCGTATACATAAAACAATGAAGACATAGCTGGAAAGATAAATGGTACAAGTCATTAAAAGCTGATTTAAAACGCTTAAAAGATGAATTGCTTAAAATTACGAAAAATACAAACTAAAAAGTAAAAAACTTGCTAACTACTAATTCTTCTGCCTTCTTCTTCTTTTATAGCTAAGAAACTTGTTTGTTGTGTTAGTTTGGTGAGAGGAAAACCAAAAACGAATTTTGACCGTCGATCAAGCCTTCGGGATTTGTGGGATTGTTAATTGGGATTAGGGTTTAAGTGGAGGAGGGGGGGGGCCGAGGTGTTCATGGGTTTTTAAGGTTACAGGGTAAAAGTTGAAGGTGAACCCGAGACATGGTTGTGTTCAAAAAGGCGGAAAAAAGGTTATATACGGGGGTTGGGGATAAAACAGGTTAGGTTGGAGTTTGGCAAACATAGTCCCTCAAAAGTGATGGTGTATTGCACCCATGTCCTATTTGTTAACTAACATTTGGTGACTTGGCAACACGAAGTCCCCAAGAGTTATATAACATCTTTGCAAGGTTCGTACCTTGGTGTATACAAGTTTGGGGCGTGTTTGCAGAACTGCCCCCAACCACTTGTTTCATTTGAGTGAAATGCAAAATCGTGAACCCTTGTCTTCCTCTTATCCTCTTTTCACTTATAAATACACAGTTTAAGGATTTTGGCAATTTCAACCCGTTAAACTTAAATTTCTTGTTTGTTGACTTTTTTGGCTTCGGGTTGACTTGACCTTTGACCCAGTTGATCGATTTTCTGTTTTGACTTTTTGACTTAATTGACTTTTCGGCTTTGATTGGCTTTGTCTTCACAGTCTTTTCATTCCGAGCCAGTTTTGTCGTTTTGGCTTTTGTTTTCGTCCTTTTTCTTGGTTATCTATTCCTGCACAATACAATTAGCAAAACAAGCATATATTTGGCATTTTAAGTCCGTTTTTGGTTATTTTAGCTCGTTTTTAAAGGTAAAAGGTATGTGTGTTTAAGCACATACCAGTAATACCAGAGGAACCTGTCAGCTCTACAGGGACATTGTCTTCTCTACAACATCTCGCCAAAGACTTCAGCTTTGGTGATCAATTCTTGAATGACAAACCTCTAGCCGATAAATGAGAAGGCAACAGCAGATACTGAGGCTGAATCAATGGTGTCAGTCACTATTCAACAAGACACCTCTATCACCCCTCCTATGACATCCCCGGTGATCGATCTCGTGACTAGACCTGATTCACCCAATGTTCACTGGCCTCTACCAACCACCACAACCACAACTGCAGCACCACCACCAACAACAACAACAACAACAACAACAACTCTTCCACTACCACCTCAACCTCAACAAGGTTCATCAGATTCCATTCTCATTAAGCGCATGGGCGAACTCGAACAACATATAGCAGACTTGGTGGAGGAAAATCAAGCCCTAGAGACAAGGCTAGACAAGCAAGGGAACCGAATCCATAATATGGAAACTATGGACTGGCCCAAAATGATCAGAGAGCAGATACGTAGTTTTATTGAATCAACAGTAGATTGACCGGAAAGATTGAGGAATCAGGTAAGCAAGGTGGTTAGCTCAATCATCAGAGTATGCAATGAGAGCTCCTCCGTGCTCGCTTCAAAGATCTCCCTAACGTCTGACATGAAAGGAAATTCGCTGCATCGTAATTTGAGGAGAACTATGACAAGGGACATGCTAACCATCGAGTAGCATATGAAGCACTGCAGGACTCTATCCGTCGTGATGAAGTTGAGGACTTTGATGTAGATAAGGCTCAGGAGGAAACTAAGAAGAAAAGTAAGCAAGATTCTCCAAATACTCCGCCTGGGTCTCCACCGTCACCACCACCTCCTCCTCCCCACCACCGTCAAGGCGCATCAGGGGCGCCTAGCACAACCGAGGCTTCGATCTTCTGCTCAAGCTACCTCCTTCCACCTTTCTCCTCCATCCTTGTCCTACTTCATCAGGGAGATTAGTCAACAAGCAACGCGGCTACCAAGTTCATCAAAGATAGCTTGCTTTAGCTGAATACTCTCTGCTTGGACAACAACTGACAATAGCCCCCAACCCGGGGTCACAGCCTCAATCACAACGATCTCTGATGACCTGTTATATTGATGATGAAACAACTATGCAGATGAACAAGCTATTCTAGTGGTGATGAGGTAGGACGTGGATCATATTCCAACAGTCAACTTGAGGCAAGCTGGTGGAAACCTCTAACCTAAGACAAACCGGCCACTCAGAACCTGCTTTGAACTATTTCCAATCATCTTATCTGTCTATGCAAACACATAAACGGGCCTCTGCTCTGAAGTCACATAGTTTCCTACAATAGGAGAACTCTCTACTTGCTCAACACCGGGAAGTCGACATTTATGGATTGGATTGTAAACAAACAAGATCTCTGAACTCACATTTTCCCATAGACCAGGAAGGCCCTGCAACAAAATCGTCAAAGTATTTCATCATGACATGATTCATCTCTAATTCCAAAAGGAAGAGTGCCAACAAACTTCCTCACCGATCAAGTGGAATTATGCAATCCTTCCTTCAGGTACAGACACAGCAAGCCACTTCTACTGGGAGGTGAACCAAGCCATGTAACTATTTAACCAGACTTCTTCTTCAACAAAGACCTGGAGTATCTACGATATGGTCGCAAGGTTGGCAGACCGGCCCTGTCAATTTCGAAGATGAAGGCGGCATAAATATCCTATGCGGTCTGGAGCAAGCAACTAGTTGCCTGATCATTGCTGGATAGAATAAGAATGCAAGTATGACATCGCAGCTATGTATGGTATCTCTCATTTGGTGGTTTCAAAGACAACGATTCCTACATTGACCGAGTTCTCAACATCTGAAGGAACCGACGAGCAGTAAGGACTCATATCGTATCTTAAGCGTCAATCCGAATCGAAGTCTTTTCAATGTAGTGGTACAATGACATGAAAGAAAATAGTCCTTCGTACGAGCCTGATCTCAAAAATACGTTATAGCAGAAAGGGACTTATAAATACTTGTACTCCCAGTGACGTTTGAAGATTGTAACTTGTGTAAATCTACAAGGTTACTTTGAACCACCTACACCCGAAGCCAAAAAAGATTCTAATCTACCGCTGTCAAACCTATGGACCAAAAACTTGGTTATTAGACACAGCTAAAAGACTTCAGTTGGAATTGAGATTACCAGACGCAGCTAAACCTCACCAAACCTCGATGAGAGGCCACTGGATTTGAGTTCAAGCATGACTACACAGTCATTGACTCTCCAAGGGCAGTTACATTTAGAGACAGATATAGGGTTCAGATGATCATGAGGTTTAATGAAATACTCAAGTTCAGTGATGGCACTCTGCAACAGATAGATGAAGCGTTGGACTATCGAGTCAAGGAATTCCAGATCAACATGACTAATCCAGGGATGAACACCAGATTTTTAACGAAGAAAGATGTTGACAGGAGCAAGGACTTCATGTTCGCTATCCAGAAAACTGCTAAAGACACAACGTAACTTCGGATCTAGAGAGCATTGGGTGGTTACGGATTCCTAGAAGGCGACTACCGTTAATTAAAGAGAAACGAATGAAGGGGTATGTAAATATAACGTTTGTTGTTAGATGTACAATATGTTGAATGACTAAAACTAGTAAACTTAGGCTTGTATATTAATAACTATAATAATATTTTACATCGATTATATAAACCTGACACACTTACTCCCCAAATTTTCCTAAACTTAAATCAATTGAGACCCAAAATCTCACGGATTTGAAATTTTTGCTCTGAGGGAGAACATGTATTTAATGATGAAAAATCTGATATAAAAAAGTGATTTTAAACTCAAGTGTAGGCTCCTTCCTTCCTCAAAGGCCCCTTCCTTCCTCTAACGAGTCTACTCCTGTTCCTGCCTACTGCCTCCGATTCCTAAAACTTTGTTTCATAGTGCTAAAACTGTTTCGCATATCGATGCACAAATTAAAGGGGGCGCGAATGGAATATGATGGCGAAGAGAACAGATACCAAAAACCTGACCCCTTATTACTTTATCGAGGAATTATAAGGATGGTATGATAGGTACATGTTTCCATGAACTCGCCAGAGCCAGAGGGATCTACCTAGGGACAATCCACTAGTTAGTGTAGAAGTCCTTAGGTATGATTACAAAAGGATTTACGTGAGAATAAGGGAAAAGTGCGGACTGAGATGGAGCTAGTATTGGAATAAACCCAACAAGGTACTAGTAATGAAGTCTTGGTAAGCACTGAAGGGGTTGAAGAATGAAAAAGAAATGTTAAGATAAAGGTTGAAAAGAAAGCAGCCCTCCTTAAACATTAGGCAAAAACCGGGTCACTACATATGATGCCAGAATCACATGGTTGATTGCTGACATTGAAGATAAGTATCATGGACCCAGTGATACGCTGCACAACCCTCCCTAGCCACTCAAGTCCTCAAAGGATTCAGTTTCATTTCTCACTAGAGATCCAATACATTTCTATCATCTCTCTCACTCCGAGTTAGATGATATTGAAAAGGCGGCAGTCTGCTCCAGCCTCCGACTACTAACAACCAAAAATGCACTATTGAGTCTAGAGCCATGAGATCATCCACAAATCTCGTTAGGACACTCATCCATATTGAGCTTGTTTCTCACACACTGTGACAACAAGTAAAGATTTTTAGAGTCCTTCGCATTATCCTCGTGTAGGTATTGCCTAGAAAACATCTGATGATACGTAAAAAGTACTTACAATGAAGAGGAAATCTCTAGAGCCAACATCAAACAAGCTCTTGGTAGGTGACATGTGAGATCCACTATGGATTAAACTTGTGACAAATGGAAAGCACCGATGGTGCGATTCCTTGTGAATCAAACTTGTTCCAGGTTGTGAATTGACGAACCATTTTGGAAAACCTCTCGATGTGCTCAACAACTAATTTTCTAGCACATCGATTGTAAACATATTTCAAAACAAATGAGTTTCTAATGAAATTTGATTTTATGCTATCAAAGACTCTCGATGTGTCACAAAATACTTTCTCTAACAACACGTTGATTGATTTTCAAATCAAGTTTTCTCTTTAATCGGTAAGATAGTAACTAACTGATTCACTCTTATCGTGCTATCTGCTTTAAGACGTTCCGATACAGAGAACAGGCAAGTATAGAGATTTTGATGGTTACACATCAGATGATCGTATACTTATACTGGAAATCCTGTCAAGGAGATTCTTCTTAAGATGAATCTACCTGATCACAGGTCGGTCCTCACGGATCTCGGAGGTTGTAATTCCTACAAACCGGGAAAAAATTACAAAGCCAATTCCCCCCGCATGAAGCTTTGTTGCACAACTGTTTTATACAGGCTTCAAGCAAAGATAGAGATAGAGACACCATCGTTCCAGTGGAAGTCATTCACCACCCAATGCTCACAAACTTAATGTTTGCCAAGTAGAGACATCATGACAACTGAATGGACCACAAACATAGCTTCCGCAACTACTGAGAAGTATACCAATATCAATAAAGTGTTAGCAACGCGGGTCCAAGGTCACAACATCACATGAAGTCAAATGCCTTATTCAACAAGGATATTTAGAGATAAGATAATGAGATCCCAAAGAAGTTTCAAGATCGCACAAGTCCTAAGAGACAAATCTCAAAGTTCACATACATAATGTATCTCAATCCTCAATGAATGAAGAATAAAATTTCTACGAGCCTACAGACAGAAGTCCGAAGTAACTAAAATGCTATTAATCAAATTGTCATTTTTATGGAGATGACCTTCCCTTTAGGAGGAATTTGTTAGATTATGAAAAAGAATCACTCGGTCACCCCCCGTGTATTGTTTAAGTATAAGCAAAGCTCGTAGTCAGAAAGTAACGTATGACATTCGGTATTGGCCGGGTCTTTTACCCAAGTAGTAAGGCCCCATACAAGCCCCATAGAGCTTCACAAAGAACATGTATATAAACCCCGTTCCAGCCATAGTGAAGGGGTTGGTTTTCAATTCATAAGAATACTTTGTCTTGAACTTTCTCTCTCTAGAAATATCACTTTCTCTCTCTAAGATTAAGTAGCCAACCCATCATCTCTTGCTTGTGTTATGATATCATGTATACTACAGTTAGTACTGCTGAGATTTTTCAGCTTATTCTGGCTTAAATTGTTGTTTTCTTTTGCTTATATCTGTTCATAGTTGCTTATTGTGCCTGCCTTTTGACCTCTGTTTGCTTATTCACCCTTTTCCTTTGCTCATTGTGCCAAAAAGCCAAAAGAAAAAGCCATTTAGCTTATAAAGTCCATTCGTCTGTTTTATTTGTGCTTTTTCAACTTATTTATTACTATCACTCACATAATCAGTATGTGAGTTAACAACATAGTTTGGTTGTACATCTTATGTATCTCGTGTACTTCATGATGTTCGCAAACAACATCCTCATAGTTGTCATGATCTGGTACCTCAGATAGTATGTCCAAATCATATGACGGACTAGCTTAATCATAAACAGGATCTACGGATGAGAGATTTATTATGAACATAGTCTGTGCAGTAGGAGCCTCATCAAAGTCAAATGCATCACAATCATCATCTTGAAACACATTATCCACATTGAGTGCTAAATCTTGAACTCATTGCCCATCCATATCCTCATCAACAACATTGTCGTGTCCACCCGCAATAAACAACAACTGCTCTTCATCCAATGCTACCCTATTCTCTTGAACTTGCATCAACAACATCTTGTATTTGAAGTATTCGGAGTTCTGTGGTCGCTTGGGCTGAGTGTTATTTCTTGCTATGTGGCCTATACCGTTGTAGTTGTAACACTTAATCTGCCTTGCTTGACCTGGATTTGCATTCCCAACTCTATTTTGAGCTCCCCCATAACCAGCTGTACCTGTACCCCTTGCATTGTTCCCTTGACCTCTATTCTGATGACCCTGAACATTCTAAACAACAGCCCTGCCATCTTGAACTGTGGCTTGGTTCCTTGTATTTGATGAAGTTCTAAGTTGATTGTTAGTTTGAGGAAGGTATGTTTTGTATGATTGGATGAGTAGGGCAAGTGTGTTGGTTAAGTTCTCAATTAAGTTGTCCGTTAGAGAGAGTCCTGAATCAAGTTGGGTGTTGTCAGCAAAGTGTGGTTGAACATATGTGGATGGTAGAGTTGTAGATGATTGTGAATAGTACTGCTGATGTGAAACATTAGACATCAAGGCGAGAGGATCAACAATGTGTTGAGTGAATCGATCCAACATCATTTTGTTCTCATTGGAATGTGCCTCGTGTTGCTTTAGATAAGCATATAGTTGATCATAGTTGGAGTCCATCAAACCTCTGTTCAGTTTCACTGCTGTTATAAATCTACCCCATTCAGGCAACATGTTATTATCAAACTTTGAATTCAACTACATTTTGGACATGGTCATCTTGATGTTCCGCATGTCATTGATGAGTTTGGCAAACCGGACATAGTAGTCGTGAATGGTTTCTCCTTTGTTCTGATGGAAGTGTTCAAAATCATCATACAATTGTGATTCATGGTCTTCTTTGGTTAATTCAGAACCTTCCAGGAGCATCTTCACATTATCCTAAATGTCTTTTGCATCAGTGTAATGATTGATGAGAGTGTAGATGTATTTTTGTAACCCTTAAAGTAAGATATTTGTTGCCCGAATGTCAGCGTTATACCTTTCCTTATCTTCAGGTGAAAGGTCAGAATAGACTCGAGCTCGTTTTGGATCTAGATGTAGGGCACCTTCATTCCCTTCAGCAAGTGTGTCCCAAAATGTTCCCATCTGAAATGGTCCTTCATTAATTGACTTCAGGATGTTCACCCTATTCTCTTTACCCACACAGTACAGTCAAATATGTTGTTGCCATGATGCAAAGTCAGTCCTATCAAGCATAGGTGGCCGGGTATCGAAACCGGCACATTGGATATCTTCCAAAAGATTAGCCATCTTAATTGATTGTGAAATGATTTAAGTTGATCGAACAATGATTAGTGATTGTATGTTAAAAGTGGTGATTAATTGATTAAGTGTTTTGATGTTTAAGTATTTTTGATGTTACAAGTTGAAATTAGTTCCAGTTGAAAATTTTGTCCAAAAGTCCAAAAAACAGTCTCCCAAACCGCTATGAAGAAGATCTAGTCAAACCGCGAACAAGAAATGAAATTGACAGAATTTCATTTCCTAAACCGCTAAGAAAGTGTCTTCAATAAACCTGTAAACCGCGATTGTAAACCGCTATGGAGAACCGCTATGAAGAATCTTTAACAAACCGCGACCAAGGAAAGAAATTTGCAGAGTAACTTTCCACAAACCGCGAGATCAAGTCTTAAAAAAACCTGTAAACCGTGATTCCACAAACCGCGATAGCACGAATCTTCAAAGACCTATAAACCGCTACTCTCAAACCGCGACCTGCAAGACGACAAACTGCTGCAACAGTACGGCTGACAGACAGTGTACGATCTAACAAATCGCCAGTACAACCTCAAACCGCGACTAAGAAATGCTTCACAGACCCGTAAACCGCGACCAAGAATAAACTTACAATATCACCAAAAAACACATAAAAATCACCCTTTTGAACGTTTTCTTCTGGTTTCTTTTGCACAATTCTGTCCTAGAAGGATATAGCAACAAGAAAAACATAAACTTTAACACATCAAGCATTAGAATCGATGAAATCCAAGAACAAGACCATAAACCTTCTAAAGCCAAACTTTTGATCTATTCTAACCAAGAAAACACACACACAATCTAGCTAATCATCCCATATGCTTTGATACCAATTGTAAGATATTGGAAATCATAACACAATGAAAGATAGATGGATTAGCCAAGTCTAGAGAGAGAAAGTAAGAGAGAAAGCTTCCTAGTGAGAGAAAGTGTAACTTGTAAAATAAAATGACTAACCACCTCTTCCATGGTATGGAAGAGGCTTATATGGTAGCTTACAAACCGGCCTAAAGGCCTTAGTAGTAGGCTTACACGTTGGGTTTAATACCCGGCCCATTACCGAATGTTATACATTAAACGATTAACTACGAGCTACAATAAACAGTAAAATACACGGGGTGGCCGAGTCTTTTTCTTATATCTAACAACCTCAGAGAAGTTTCTAACTATTACAATGTCTTTTAGTTTATGTTCTTTGGCTTTCGCACTCATGAGATGTCTCACCTTCGCTTATGGCCATTCTCCTAAGACTCTAAGCATTCCGTTGTGTGGTAGTGGAATCCTAACTACTTTCTCATGGCAAAAAATTTCGGCCTTGTGCCTGGACAACCAATATGTTACACTCCCAAACAAGGCCTGGACGGAATACGTGTCCGGGGGCGTGACGTCATAATATTCATCACACAAGATCAAGGGAATGACTACTAATTGGACATTTTGAAAACAAACATACTCGTTGCATTGATTTAAAATAAATAGTCTTACAAATCGTTCAAATATAATTAAGAGAGAGTTGCGGAAGCATAAGTAAATTATAGCGGAAGCAAATTTAGTTTTGACAAACGATAACGAGCATGAATATAAGATAAGTCTTAAAATTTATTGAAGTCACATAGCACGTAGACTCCAAATAGCATCCTGAGAATAAATCCAAGCTAAGCACCTAAAAACATTACTTAAAACGTCAACATAAAGTTGGTGAATTCATAGGTTTAGTTTAAATGTAGTAAGGTAGACCACAAGATTTCCAAAACGCATGTGACAATTATAACAGATGCAATTTCACATAAAAAGGAATTTACGTTGCACTAAGCTCATGACACCGACACTCAATAGGCTTGAAGCATTTAATTATGCTATGAAAGGCTTGCCCTATAGGTATCTGACCAAGATCACCTAAACGAAATCTGATATGTTATACGTCCATTAGTTCAGCATCTCCGCAACTAGTAAGCGCTACTTACCCAGACAGGGATAATCAGTCTCCATAGATTTATTTATAACACTCACGCTTACTTAACCAAAGGTCGGTCAAGAAATTAACGGTTCATGAAAATTTGGGCAATAGTAGTGGTCTAAACACAAAACTTAGGCAACACATAAACAGGAAAAATATCATGTAAAGTTCTTGTGTCTAGTTTTAAAAGCAAACAATGCTCTTACCCCAAAGTTATAAAATGCAAGTAAAATCAGTAGAAAGGCTAGGCTATGAACTCACCTTAAGCAAATGGTGAGAAAGTAAATCAACGAAGAGTATAACGAAATCGAACGACTCTACCCGCGACCTAATTAAAAGACGCACTTCAGAAACAAGAAATAAATACGAAACATCGGATAAGACGCTTATAAGAGAAATAGACATCCATAAGTGTTTGTGTTTTTGTTTATACAATAAATATGTGTCATTTCGAAAGTATAAGTGTTTGGTTATGTTGCTTTACGATTTATGAAAGTTTCTATTTTTAGAAAGATACATATTTTAGAAACTTTCTATTTTAGGAAAGTTCTAAGTTTCCGGACGTTAATACCGTCCCCTAATATCGGATGATTCCATTTACCCTAAACACACTAGTGAAACTTAAACGCCTACTTTCTAAGTCCGTCTCGCTAATATATATTAAAAGTTACTATATTAGAAGTTATCTGTTTTAAAAGTCCCGTTAATAAATTTGTGACATTTCTAAAGTCTCTAATTAATATACTAGGGTCTATAAACGTTTCGCCAATGTTTTAAAAGCTCAAATCAACTCGAAAGTGTTCAAAAACCCATTTTCTAATTCCAATCAACAACTATATTATTTATTATTCTGAAAAGTGTTCCAAAGTTCATTTCGCTATAACTTAGCCGTTTTAAATCCGTTGATATATGAAAATCTATCTATTTGAAATGAGCTTTCTAAAAACTACCTTCTCGGCTAATGAAAACATTATTAAGTTGCCCAAAACCTTAAAACAAAATCGGATCAGCAACATATTTTTTGTAAATGCTTCCAAAAATCCATTCAAACTTCACAATAGTGCTTATTCTAACCTAATCTCGTTCATTACTAATCCAACTAACAAAATCCACCTTTAATCTATCCTAATCCCATCATCCTCTTTGTTCAATACACTTTTCCACTCACCCTTGGAAACACCTTAGATATGAATGGAAACTGTTAGGTCTTGTTTTTGCTTGAATCACACGATATAGAATGATGTAGAATATAGAGAATCAAGAAAGGGAGGCAAGTTTTCACAATTTCTAAATTTTATAACAAAAAAGAAAAAGAGAGGGAAAAGTTGTTACAAGCCATCAACCACCTAATGATGATTAGGTGACTATTTATAGGAGAGTGATGACATCAAATAACATCTATTTTATAGCATCATTTATCCCATGTAATTAACCCATTTTGTATAATTATTGCAAAGAATTATTACTTAATCGTTTGTATTTGAGAATTGCAGTAATTTTGGAGTACTTAGTGAAGATTAACTAGAAGGCACGCATTCTGGAGCTTAAACGAAGATATTTGAAGATTACTATTCTGACATCCAATACGCCGTATCCATCAAGAAAGATACGGCGTATCTATGCCTGCACTTACCAAAGACCGCGAAGGAAACAAGATCAATACGCCGTATCCAGGAATGACCAATACGCCGTATTCAAGCCATATGAAAATAAAATATTTTGGAAGATATCAAACGTGGTCCCTACTCCAAGAAACCCCCTGATACGTCGTATCCAAGACTTGGGATACGTCGTATTGACCATATTCCCAACCCTATAAATCAAAAACTTAAAAACAAGTTTTAAATGTGCTAAATCATATTCTCGATACCCAAACCACAAAAGCCGATTTTCAAAGGAGAAAAAGAGCAGAAGAGGTCGAGCAACGTTATTAATTCTATAGAAGACAACGTGTAATTTCTTATACTCTCGTAATCGTTCAGTTTTTGGTATAATTCATTAACTCGGTTAGTTTACCTTGGCTAAATAATTTATTTTATATTAATTATGATGTTTGAAGGCTAATACCTTAGGTATTAGCCATTATTATGAAGATCTGAATGTTTGGTATTGTTTATCTCGATTGCTTAATTTATCGTTGATTGCTTGTTTATGTTTATCAATTTATACTTGTTTACGTGCTTTTGTATGCGACCTATCATTCAACTGGATCTAGTGATACGGACCAAGTAATCAAGATGCCGGGATGGCTCTTCATATAGTGATTTATACATTTAGACCAATAGGATCACAAATAACAACCTATCTTTGCCCTTAGATTGTGAGCTTAGTTGGACCAACAGGTGACCTTGGGATCAACGAGTATGTTCTCGATTAATTGGTAAAGACTTGGTTAGTGGACTACTAGTGTATGAATTGCCATTAAGCAGTAAGTGGGTAAAGTCTCCATGAGCTAGGGTTTAACAAGATCACCATTGCTTTAATCCCTAAGATTGATTATAATCAGCAAATAAGGATGCTTTATGCGGATGCGTTTAATTGTGACAGAATTCTACGTGTCTAGGTTTAAGAAAGAAGTACCGCCTTAATCTTAAGAATGATATGCCGCCTCGAGATAAGTAATCATTGCACTAAATAAACAACCCAACGTTCTGATTGGATTAATAATGGTTAATACGGTTTTCTTATATTTGGCTAGACCGCTCTTTTATCTTCTGTTAATTTGTTTGCGTGCGTTTTAGTGTCTTGAATTGGTTTTAGTCACCACCAAACCTGTGCCAGTCTCTCAAATTGAAAAATCCCCTTATCCATTAGATTTAGGATTAACATAGGTTTAGCATAGGTTTAACATAGATTAGACTAACTTAGATTAGAAAAACTAAAGATAAATAAACTGAAAGTGTTTCTCGCTCTTAGTGATCGGCACCTTACTTACCATGAAACTCCCACCGACCGGGTACACTACCCGTTAAAGTGTTGTTTTTGGTTAAGTCGGTAAAATATAAATTTAAAACTTGAATCATAATTTACAATCACATGATGACACATCAAGTTTTTGGCTTCGTTGCCGGGGAGTGAAAATTAATCTTGATTTTTATTTAATATTTAGGTTTTTATCATTAAATTAGATCTAACCCTTAGGATTAGTGTAGTTTAGAATAAGATTATATTCCTATCGGTTTGCTAATTGTGTTTATGTAACACGACGTATTCGGTTTACTGAATACGACGTATAAGTTATTTGACGGTTTTCTGCCCTAGTACTCAGGCTCGAGGAAGAAAATGCTTGAAAATGTGGGAAAGTGTTTAACTGGGAAACTGCTAAGTATGGTAAGATCTGGTATGATGAAGATGTTCATGACCTCAGATCCGTTGAAACTGAATTCCTAGCTATAGTCTTCAATGATAATTTGTCATCAAATGAAACACTCTCTTGTGAACCCACGGTAAGTTCTCTTAACAGCAATGAAATTGACTTTAGAATATCATTTAACGATCTGACGATGAAGATTACACTGTAGTTTTTGGCAAAAACTCATTTTCTTATAAAATAATTTCTACCAATGATTTGAAAATGGATTTGGAAAATGATAATGAAAAAGTCATTATGCCTTTGTTTCCATCACCCGAGCCTTCGGTCAGTTTTATTGATGATTTAGACTTCTTTAAAGATTTTGAGAATGAATTTCCAGCCATTGTTGACAATGTTGCTCTAATGTCTAAATCAGATTTCTCAACTGAACCTACTTTATGCCCTCAACATATCAATGAATTTGATTTGAAAGATGAAACATCATTATTTAAATATGATGAAGTGGAACAAAACATTTTATACTTTAATGATCTATTCCCCTTCAACATAATTTATCCCGATGATCTAAAATCGGATAAAGACAATGATGATAACGAAATCGATATGATACAATCTTTGGGGGATAATGAAAATACACAAGGGTCAAATAAACTTCTTGAGGCAAGTCACGATAAAATCAATGAAATTTTCAAAATGAAAAGTTTTATCATGAAATTAAATGTTAATATCGTGACTTGTAACTATCTTATCAACGGGATGCTAATAAATCTTATTAAGAATTTATATGTGCCATTTGGCATCCCGTTCGACCCCAAATTGTTTTATAAGGATGGGATTAAATTGGGGCAAGTCTAACTTAAAGACTTTTATGTAAACAATGTGCTTGCCGGGAGACAACCCGGAATGCATTTTTAATTTTCTTATCGAGTCTGTCTTTCCAGACTGTTTATACGGCGTATTCAAACCCCATGGATATGGCATATTAACCTTCTGGGAGTTATCCAGTCTTTATTTTCAGCACAGTCTATACGACGTATTCATTAAATGAATACAGCGTATCAAACGACTGACCTACAGGTTTCAATACGGCGTATCCTGGGGAATGGATATGGCGTATTGACTTCCTGTACAGTTTTAGGTTTTTATTTCAAGTCTAACCAACGAATACACGAAGATAGAATTGCATTTGTTTTCTGAGAATTTATACAGGACCTTACAAAAAAGAAATCGACGAAGTTGGTGAAGTATTAATCATCTGGAATCCTATGTGTGATTGTAGTCATGCAAGAATACAGACGCATCTTCAACACATTATTGCTCATAAACTCAACTTGGAGAATATACCGAGCAAAATATCAGGGGAGTTTCTCATTCTAATTTTTTTAAATTCCCGTTTTTAATATTTTATCTATGCAACGAGGATGTTGTATAATTCAAGTGGGGGGATGGGAATTAGAATGTATAAATGTATACTTGTCCTATTTTTCACATTAAAATGCTTAAATTATGCTCAATTTTTTTTTTCAAGCATACTTTTGTGAAATTACCTGTTACATAACCTGCACACAATAACCCTTATTAGATATTGTGAGGATTTAACCTTATCCGTTTCCAAATGTTTACCCAAATTTTACAAAATATGAGTGTGCCAGTGATGTTGTAGACTTTAGAAGTTGGCTTGGTATATCTATTCGAGATCACAGTGATGAGTACGATAGATTTAGATGGAGTAACTTTTTTAAATTGGTAAATTTCTAGGATTACAACCAAAAAGCCTATACATGTTGTTTTATTAACTAACCACACTGGTTAGTTAAATCCTCATATAAACCCTTTGTTTACTCTCATCTTAAGAGTAAGATACCCCTAGAAAAACCAATAGAGCCAATCCTTTAGGAATTACACCAACTATATTTGTTTCGTTACACCTTTACACATTAGCCTACCCTGTTAGATTAAGTCTATTTATCAATTGCTAGTTGCTTAAAGTGTAAAGTATGTATTTCTCGAGTCTTGTATCAATTTTCTATCTTTGGTATGGTTGGAAAGAAATTTGCACATTGCAAATGGAAATGTATAAAGTAGTCAAAACTCATGTATTTTTACTACCAACATAATTAATGGTATGTCCGAAGAATGAAGAATTATCGAATGAATTATCCGGAATTATAATGATCGTGAAGATGGTGAAATTACACCGAGTTTCGTAGTATAGTGTAGTGTTAAAAAAATCGAAAAAATTAGAAAAACGGCAACAAAAAACAGGAGGAAAATTTGAAGATAATCGTTTCGCAAAAGCTTAGACCGAAGGAATTATATGAAGGATCGATTATTCATTGATACGTCTTATAAATCTATGATGCAGAGTATTGTATAAAGTGGAGACATCGCCACTTGTCTTGTAAAAGTTTGTAAAGTATGGGATGATTGGGAAGTTGATCGTTACAAAAACGCCAACTTAGGTTGTTGTTTTTAATCTATGATCAAGACGTTTGTATATAGTTATGTCTTTTTCATGGTAATGGTCAGGAAAAAGTGTCTAGCAACTTATATCTTGGACCTAGTCTATTTGTTTTGTAATTTTTATTTAACAACAATTTAATTCCCTTTCCTAATCATTAACCATGGGTTTTACGCAAATGAGGATACGATCGAGCATGCATGTCTATTCCGTCGTTACGGCCATGTATGCATGTCTCAGCTGCCTTGTTGGTTTATTACTATTGGTGAAAGTTAGAAGATCCCTACCCTATATCATTTTTTATCCTAACCCTTGGTTAAACTCGAATGAGGATATGATCAAACACACATGTCTATTCTGTCGTTACGGCCATGTATGTGTGCTTTAGCTGCCTTGTTGGTGTGGTACTTTTGGTGAAAGATTGTAGAATGATCAACCCTAAGCCTTATTATAAAAATGCATTTTACCTTTATAAACTTGTTACTCCTTAGCTCTAGTGGTAGAGATGTGTATCCTTGCCAAGCCTATGATAGAATACTCGTCACGACCGAGCAATTGAGCGACTTAGTTACATGTTACCACATAGATTAGTTGAGTGATTTGAGTGTTTTCATCTTCCTATTTCGTGAGGTGTTTGGTTGTGTACTTGTAATAGATCAAATAAATGCTTAAACGGAAAAATCCTTAGGGATACATTTTCATAAACTTCTAAAGGCTACTTGAGGACAAGTAGGATTCAAGTGGGGGGATATTTGATGACATCAAATAACGTCTATTTTATAGCATCATTTATCCCATGTAATTAACCCATTTTGTATAATTATTGCAAAGAATTATTACTTAATCGTTTGTATTTGAGAATTGCAGTAATTATGGAGCACTTGATGAAAATTAAATAAAAGACACGCATTCTGAAGCTTAAACAAAGATATTTGAAGATTACTAATCTGACATCCAATGCGTCATATCCATCAAGAAAGATACAGCGTATCTGTGCCTGCACTCACCAAAGACCACGAAAGAAACAAGATCAATACGCCGTATCCAGGAATGACCAATACATCGTATTCAAGCCATATGGAAATAAAATATTCTGGAAGATATCAAACATGGTCCCTACTCCAAGAAACCCCTGATACGCCGTATCCAAGACTACGGATATGCCGTATCGACCATATTCCCAACCTTATAAATCGAAAACTCAAAAACGAGTTTTAAATGTGGTAAATCATATTCTCGATACCTAAACTACAAAAGCCGATTTTAGAGGATAAAAAGAGTAGAAGAGGTCGAGCAACATTATTAATTCCATAGGAGACAACGTGTAATTTCTTATACTCTCGTAATCGTTCAGTTTTTGGTATCATTCGTTAACTCGGTTAGTTTACCTTGGCTAAATAATTACTTTTGTATTAATTATGATGTTTGAAGGCTAATACATTCTGGTAATAGCCATTATTATGATAATCTGAATGTTCGGTATTGTTTAACTCGAGTGCTTAATTTATCGTTGATTGCTTGTTTATGTTTATCAATTTATACTTGTTTATGTGATTTTGTATGCAATCTATCATTCAACTGGATCTAGTGATACAAACCAAGTAATCTAGATGCCGGGATAGCTCTCCATATAGTGATTTATACATCTAGACCAATAGGATCACAAATAACAACCTATCTTTGCCCTTAGATTGTGAGCTTAGTTAGACCAGCAGGTGACCTTGGGATCAACGAGTATGTTCTCGATTAATTGGGAAAGACTTGGTTAGTGGACTACTAGTGTATGAATTGCCATTAAGCAGTAAGTGGGTAAAGTCTCCATGAGCTAGGGTTTAACAAGATCACCATTGCTTTAATCCCTAAGATAGATTATAATCAGCAAATAAGGATGCTTTATGGGGATGCGTTTAATTGTGACAGAATTCTACGTGTCTAGGTTTAAGGAAGAAGTAACGCCTTAATCTTAAGAATGATATGCCGCCTCGAGATAAGTAATCATTGCACTAAATAAACAAACCAACGTTCTGATTGGATTAATAATGGGTAATACAATTTTCTTATATTTGGCTAGACCGCTGTTTTATCTTCTGTTAATTTGCTTGCGTGTGTTTTAGTGTCTTAAATTGGTTTTAGTCACCACCAAACCCGTGCTAGTCTCTCAGACTAAAAACCCCCCTTATCCATTAGATTTAGGATTAACATAGGTTTAGCATAGGTTTAACATAGATTAGACTAACTTAGATTAGAAAAACCAAAGTATTAATAAATTGAAAGTGTTTCTCGCTCTTAGTGATCGACACCCTACTTACCATGAAACTCCCACCGATCGGGTACACTGCCTGTTAAAGTGTTGTTTTTGGTTAATTCGGCAAAATATAAATTTAAAACTTAAATAATAATTTACAACCATACGACGACACATCAGAGAGGGAGGAGGCTTTCCTTCCTTCCTTTATATTTCTAATTTTGCTAATTAGTCCCTAATCTTTGGTAAATATGTTATTTTTCACTTTTAGCATATTAAACCTTATTACAAACTACTTTCTACTAAGTAAAATAAAGACTAAACACTAGAAATAAATAAAACCACTAAAGTATCATAATCAATACTTTTATGATCCTATAATCTCCCCTTAAGGGTCGATTATTCTGGGCATTCCCTCCTTGATCCTAGTGGTCGTCCATTCACGTACATTTCTCATCTTCTCATTTGATCACGATACTTTAACCGTTCTTCAATCTCTTCAGCAAACAGTTGTAAGTATTCAACATTTTCTTTACTAAGGTTGTGAGTCACATAACCATACTTAACATCGTTGTTGTAGCTCTTTAATCCTTCCAAGACTCTTTTCAATGTAGCATCACAAAACTTATGAACTTTTTGATGTCTCATCACTCTTTTTTCTTTCTTGTTGTTCTTGTATATAATGCCATACACTGGTTCAGAGATGATGGTGAACACCTTGTACTTCTCAATGTCTGGGAAAGTAATTGTTGGTGCAGTAAGATTGACTTGTTGTTGATAGCTTTCCACACCTAGTTGATAGTCATGAACTCTTTCCCAGATCACTATACTCCTGATGAAGACTGATAATGACCACCACAATCCAGTCTCAACATAGTCGTCTACCTTGTGATTTACGATTAGCAGATACATATCTTTAATGTCATTCTTGTTGAGATTCTTGTAATTTAACTCAGTGATAGACACTATGCATCTATTTGCTCTTCTTGCAACAATCTCTATTATAAACTTGTGCTCATGTCCTAGTTTCCAATAAGTCTTGATAATTTGAACATTCTTTGAATTTGAATAAATTTCTTCATTGGGCTTTCCGGGTTCTTGTTGTTTCCTTATGTAGAAGATCTTTGCATGTGAATTCTTCCAATGTTTGACACTGTTTCAAGCATAAGGATTGAACTTCTTTACACATTTGGTTACCCATCTGGAAGTTATTTCTTGAATATCATTATCAGGGAATCTAACTGCAGGAAATTTGTATAGAGACAATGTAATTTTTTTAGGTCTTGTGTTGCCTTTATTTAAATACAAAAGATCTTGATTAACCAAAGATAGTGCAGGAGCTTTAGGACCTCTTTGACAGCTTTGAACGACTGGAGTAGGCTTTGGTTGATATGGTGGGACTAAGATTTCTTTCCTGCTTTCCCATACAATGTCACTCTTTAGGAAATTTTGCATCTGATCAATGTGATACTGATGCTCATCTCCCGAAGTACATTGTTGTCTTAACATTTCATCAACAACTTTATGTGACTTAGCTTCATCAACAGTTTGTGAAATTTCATCCACGAGTTCTTGTGACACTTTCTTATTAGGAATCACATTATCATCTATGACATAAGAATTTGTCTAAAAATCAAAGTCATCAGATTGTTCTTGATTACCTGATGTTGAAGGACCTGGTTTACTCTCATAATCTTGACCAAATGATGATCCTCCAAGCTCAAACGTTCCATACTCAGTTGTCTTCTGCCTTTTCGCACTATTCTCCCCCTCAGGATGAGCATCATCATAAGGATCGTCCTGATCTCTAGGGCAAACGGCAAAAGGTCTGCATGGAGTAGCGGCCATATGAAGTATTTCAAATTTATACTTGAGAGTGAGCCGAATTGGTAAATCATCCTGTTGCAGCTGAGGATTGTCTTTCATAGTCAGAAATAGTTGGTGTTGTTGTTCTTGTGCATTAGTTGGTGTAGCTTGAGTGGGGGTGCACATACAATACATGTCCTGACATATAACTCCTGACTGATGAATCAACCTGTGAAGGAATGTGGTTAGTGATAGCATCATTAACTTACGAAGAAATCTCTGATAAAAAATTCTCGCGTTCCTGCTGAATAGCATCAACAATCATCTTGGCCACCTCCGCTTGACTCTTTTCTTTTTCCAATATAATCCCTTGTGCAACATGTAGTGGAACTTGAGTCTGGAGAATTTTCTTGATACGCTCATCTACCATCTTGGGCAAAGACTCTATCATGATGTCTTGGAGATGTCGAGCAAGTTCATTAAACTTTTGTCTTGACATAAACCTTTTCATTAGATGACCAAATAGATAACCATATTTTCCTTGTAGCTCATCAAAGAAACTCTTTTATCTTTTGAAACGTCCAGGCTTGGATTTTAATAAGGAGAAGAGACGATTGGTAGCAGAGAGTTTGGATGAAGATGATGATGGTATTGAAGATAAAGATAAAGTATCAGTTTCTGTCAATTCCTAAAGTTTCTCAGTATCCGAAGAGATGAGAGTAGAATGAGTCCTAAGAGATCTAGTTGTTGTAGGGGATAGTGTATTCATAGACTCCTTTATCTCCTTCTCTTTCTCCCTTCGTTTATGTAACACTCCCAAATTGAGTCGCAGCGGAATAAGGATTTGAGAGTGTTACTTCATAGATCAATAGCACAAGATGGGAGAACGAACTATAAATGAGTCATTAATGAGTCATTTGAAAATGATACATTAGATTTAATGAAATTGTTTGTTACAAAAGCTCAAAGCTTAACTTGTTCATCTTTGAAAATGTAAAGATTTTAATATATAACAAATATATACCAAATGATTCCCAAAGATTTTATTTCGAGTCTAACCAACGAATACACGAAGATAGAATTGCATTTGTTTTCTGAAAATGTAAAGATTTTAAATCTTTATGCAATATGATTCCCAAAATGACGACACCAAATGTATCCTTTCCCTTGTACCTTATTGACCTGAGAAAAATATGCTTAAAACTGTCAACATAAAGTTGGTGAATTAACAGGTTTAAGTAATTTATAAAGTATGACCACAATTTCAAAGTGTAAGACATGTAACACATACAATATCTCAAAATGTAATTACACCCGCGCTAAGCTCATGACACTGAAGCTACAACATGTATGTATATGCAAATTAACGCCAATAATGTGCCCGTGTAGATGTCCAACCCGCAACATCCAAATCCGACATGGTATACGTCCGTTATTTCGGTACCGCCGAAACTAGTGAGCGTAATCACCCGAACGGAGATGTTAATCCCAAATAGATCTATTCATAACATTCGTGCTTACTACCAGTAATTAACAGTTCATGATTCATAGGCATAGTGGGTTATAGCTACTTAGGCAAACTCGTGATTTGTTTAAAGTGTACTTGCGTCCAAATGTAAAACAATGCATGTTTCTCACCCTAAAAGTTGTAAATCAATGTAATTGTATAAAAACGGGGCTATGAACTCACCTCTAGTGAAATGAATTGATTATATAAATCAAATGAGTGAAACGTCTCGCGAAATCCGAATGCAACCTAATTAATTATAGCCCGTATGAGTATAATGTATTTAATATAAATACCACAATATAAATTATAGAGTTACACCACCACCTAATAGTTTTTGTTTAATTTTTAAAGTCGAAACCATATTTAAATCGTACTTGTTAAATAAATGTTTAAGTATTTGTATCCGTAAGAAAAAATATTATTATTGTCCAACAATTGATTATTTGTTAATAATACTTGATTTAATATTTTTATTGTTTATATAATGATATTATATAAATAGTTTAATTGTTTTATAAAATAATATTTATAAAGTTAAAAACGTATATAAATATTATATAAATGATATTACAATATTTCTTAAGGATTTTATAGTCCAAACGAACCCGAAAACACTCGTAAACCACTTTTTATATTTCTAACAGATTTTTATATTTTTATAAAACTACAGAAAACTGTTTATAAAACTTAATTAGCTTTTGAAATTTCTATTTATCTGAAATCTTTACCCCGTAACTTACTCATTTGAACTCTGTTTCGCTTGTTCTTTATATGTATAAAATCGTGACGAGATAAACTATGCAAATAAAATACTCACAGATTTTATAAAAATCTGTATCAAAACAGTAAATTCAAAATAGTTTAAAAAAAATCATTTTTATAACTTATAATTTTACGAAAATCGTATCTCTTTCGTTATAACTCCGTTTTTAGAGTTCTTTATATGCACGGTTTCCTATTGAGATGATCTATCATAATAAAACATGTATATATTTTTATGGGATTCGAAACAGTGCCAGTGTTTATAAAATAAATTTTATAAAAACACTTTTATATATTTAATTATCATAATCTCGTAAAATTCATAACTTCTTCGTTATAGCTTCGTTTTTCGAGTTCCTTATATGTTTGGATTCCTTAGGAAATGTACTATTATATTAAAATACTTCTAGAATTTGTAAAACTTTGAATTATTAGAGAATATTAAAATAGTTCGTATATATATTTATAATTTATAAACTAGTTTTATAAATTATTACTTGATTAAATTTGTACAAGTCCTCTAAATTAATTAATACCACATGTCTTACACATTTTGGGTCCTCAAGTTTATGTCTATCATTATTGTCCAAATAAAATGTCCTCATAATTATTTGTGTATAAACTTTATAAATGAACTTTTAACAATTAATTTATAAACTAAATCTATAAATTTTCCAACACTTATATAAAATATATGTTCTTGCATTTTAAACATCATTTCATCATAGATAATCATATATTAGAATGAGGTACATACTTGTTTTGGTTTATAAAATAAATCCTAGGTGTTGATTAACAATATAACATTTATATAAAATATGAAAATGAACAATTTGAAGAGACTAGGGTTTAGTTTATACCTTGTGATGATGGATAAAGATGATACACAAATCAAACCCAAGTATTTAACCCTAAATACCTATCAAGAAATCCTAACTTAATCTTGAAAAACCATAGTTTATTCTTGAATAAAACCTTGCTAAAATCAATACCCAAGCTTCCAATTCGCCTTGTTATACCTTAGATATCACCCTTGATAACACTAGTATGATTATTACCTTTGTAAAATAAAAACTTTGGAAACCCTAAAAATATAATTTGAGTCGTGGGTTATGCTAGGAAAAGGAGAGGATTGTTGTGAGAGTTTACTTGCAAATGGAAGTGTGTGTGTTAATTATTCCTAGGACTTTCCTTTTATAGTCCAAGATATTATCAAAACAACCTTAATCAAAACCATGCCTTAGGAGTGGTAATGGTAAAATGTGTAAGGTGTTCTCCTCCTCTTTAGGAGGAGGGAACGGCCAAGGATGAGAGGGGAGGACATAGATTAGACAATTTCTAGAGAAATGGGTTTAAGGTTGTACTTGTGTTGTTTATAACTAGGTAATGAGACTTTAGTGGGGAGTTTAAGATTTATTAAGTGTGTTTGTATGCTTGGATTCGGCCATAGGGTTATAGAAGTGCAAAATGATTTAATTTTTGGGTATTGGGTATAATAGTGACTATTTGTTGAAGTATAGATAGGTATAGGTGCTTCTGTGTATGCCTAAATGCATTTTATTGCGAAACGTAAACGTTTTACGTAACTGATAAAAATAAAATATGAAAAGTTATAAATTATCCTCGTAATAATTATATAACACTTTCTTGACGTAAACTTTTTTTTGTTTGATGTTCGTTTACGTTGAATGATGATTTTTAGGTTACGCGATTTAACTAAACGATAAAAATTAAAAGCAAACGCGTAAAACCCTAAAAATAAATAATGGCAAGTATTGAGTCCTAAAATGACCTGAAATAACAGATTGTTACAGTCTTCCTTCATTAAAGGATCCTTGTCCATATGGCTCAAGATGTGGCACTTGTCGAGGGTGCGGTTTTCGTGAAGAGATGCGGATACTTCTTTCAGAATTGATCTTCACGTTCCATGTGAACTCAGTACCTCTCCTATAGTTCCATCGAACTTTGATAATGGGAATACGAATTTGCTTTAACCGCTTGACTTCACGATCCATAATTTCTACTGGTTCTTCAACGAAGTGAAGCTTATAATCATTATGTATTTCATCCAATGAAATTGCCAACGGCTCATCGGATAAACACTTCTTTAAATTGGATACATGAAACGTGCTATAAACCCTGCTTAATTGTTGAGGAAGTTCGAGTCTGTAAGCAACGGTTCTCACTTTTGCCAACACCTTGAAAGGGACAATATACCTTAGGTTTAACTTCCTCTGTTTGCCAAAACAGATAAGCCCTTTCTAAGGTGAAACTTTTAACATAACCCTGTCTTTAACTTGAAATTCCAAAGGCTTATGCATCACATCGACGTAAATCTTTTGTCGATCATGAGCGGCTTGAATTCTTTGTTTGATTTGAACAATTTTATCGGTTATCTCATGAATGATTTCTACACCGGTGAGCTGAGTATCTCCGACCTCGGCCCAGCAAACAGGTGAATGCACTTACGACCATAAAGCGCCTCAAATAGGGCAGCTTTAATGCTAGTATGATAACTATTGTTGTATGAGAACTCCATTAGCGGTAAGTGTCTATCCCAACCATTTCCAGTGTCTGAATGGTTCTTTCGCTTTGTCCATCAGTCTGCGGATGGTAAGCAGTACTCATATCCAAACGAGTACCCAAAGCCTTTTGGAATGACCTCCAGAAATTTGATGTAAATCTACCGTCACGGTCACAAATGATTAAGACTGGTATTCCATGTCTCGTGACAACTTCTTTCATGTACAGTCTTGTCAATTTCTCCATTGGGTCATTTTCCCTCATCGACAAAAAGTGTGCAGACTTAATAAGTCTGTCTATGATTACCCAAATGGTATCATAACCACTTGACATCCTTAAGAGCTTGGTGATAAAATCCATGGTGATATTGTCCCACTTCAACTGAGGAATCTCAGGTTGCACCAACAAACCAGATGGTTATTGGTGTTCAGCTTTGACATCAAACACTTTCTAACATAGGTGGCAATATCGGCTTACATGTTAGGCCACCAGTATAATTTCTTCATGTCTTGGTACATCTTGTCAGAACCAGGATGAACATAATATTTTAACTTGTGGGACTCATGCATAATCAAAGTCCTTAGATCAGCAAAGCATGGCAACCAACTTATGCTATTCAAACATAGTGTTTGGTCAGCACGTGGTTCCAACTTTTCTTTCATGGGGTTTTCCTGATTCCCTTGAAGTTTCAACTAGCATACCTCCCACATCTTTAGCCTCGAGGTTTTCTGGTTTTCTTGCCTCAGTCCGAGCTTCCAAAATTTGATTGGGAAGATCCAAACCAATAGTCATAACTAAGGCTCGAGCCCGTAATGACTTAATTCGTTCTTTTCTGCTTAAAGCATCAGCCACTACATTTGCTTTTCCCGGGTGATAACGAATTTTACAATCATAATCACTGAGCAATTCCAACCAACAACGTTGTCTCATGTTCAACTCCTTCTGATCGAGGATGTGTTGTAAACTTTTATAATCAGTAAACACGATACACTTTGTTCCATACAGATAGTGTCTCCAAATCTTTAGAGCGAACACTACTGCTCCTAACTCTAATTCGTGAGTTGTATAATTCTTCTCATGAATTTTCAGTTGTCATGATGCATAAGCAATCAGCTTCTCATTTTGCATCAACACAGCACATAATCCTTTATGCGAAGCATCGTAATAAACAATAAAGTTCTCAGCTCCTTCAGGTAAAGCCAAGATAGGTGCACTACACAGTTTCTGCTTTAATAACTGGAAAGCGGCTTCTTGTTTGTCACCCCAATCAAACTTGACCTTCTTCTAGGTTTACTTGGTCATTGCTTTGGCGATCTTGGAAAATCCTTCAATGAACCTTCGATAGTAATCGGCAAGACCTAAAATTTGACGAATCTTTGTTGCTGTCTTAGGAGATGCCTAATCTTTAATAGACTCGATCTTGGTGGGATCCATGTGAATGCCCTTACTGTTAATCACGTGACCGAGGAACTGTACTTTGGGAATCTAAAGTTTACACTTAGAAAATTTGGCATACAACTCCTCTTTCTTAAGCAACTCTAAAATTAACTTAAGATGTTCTTCATGCTCTTGCTTATTCTTGGAGTAAATCAGAATATCGTCAATAAAACAATGACAAATTTATCCAGATATGGCTTGCACACCCGATTCATAAGATCCATAAATACAGCCGGTGCATTCGTCAAACCAAATGGCATAACTTGAAATTCATAACGGCCGTAACGAATTCTGAAAGGGTGACTTCTTTAGGAACTCTCAATTGGTGATAACCCGACCTCAGGTCGATCTTCGAGTAGACACTCGACCCTTGAAGTTGATCGAATAAATCGTCAATTCTTGGAAGCGGATAGTGGTTCTTCACTGTTAGCTTATTTAATTCTCGGTAATCGATGCACATCCAGAATGATCCATCATTCTTCTTGACAAACAAGACCGAAGCTCCCCAAGGTGAAGAACTGGGTCTTATAAAGCCTTTGTCGGAAAGTTCCTGCAGTTGATCGGACAATTCTTTCATCTCGGACGGAGCTAATCGATAAGGCGCCCGTGCTACAGGTGCAGCATAAGGTATCAAATCGATTTGAAATCCCACTTGTCGGGTTGGTGGAATACCCGACAAGTCCTCGAGAAATACTTCGGGAAAGTCTCGAACAATAGGTACATCTTCAAGTCGCTTCTCCTCCGACTTGTCTTTAGCCTTCTTTGTGGTAACGTGTGCCAAAAAAACATGACATCCTTTTAGCAAATACTTTTGAGTTTTGGTGCACGAGATGATGTTTAACCTAGACTCGTGGCCATTGTTGCTTCCGTCACCATGAACAATTAAGATCTCATTTCCAAAGGAAATATGAACCATCTTCTCATCACAAACGATTACGACATGATACTTTACTAACCAATCCATACCAATAATGACATCATAACTACCAAGTTCTACGGGCATTAAATCAATGTTGAATGGATGGTTTAAGAAGTTTAAAGTGCAAACCCGTATGATAGTATTAACTCTAATTATTTTCCCATCGGCTAGTTCGACATCATAATCATGGTCTAGTGTAGTTGGGACGATGTCAATTAGAGAACTAAATACAATAGATACAAAACTCCTATCGGCACCAATATCAAACAAGATAGAAGCATAGTGCTTATTTAGGAGGAACATACCCGTCACGAAATTGGCATCTGAGTTTTTCCCTGCATTTCTCACTACATAATCCCTTGTTGTTGCTCTACTGTTCCCTGCTTGGTTTCCATGGTTGTTATTCTTCAGTATTGGGCAGTCCTTCTTGTAATGCCTTTGAACCTCACATTCAAAACAAGTGACAACCCTCTGATTTGCCATGGGGGCTCTTTTGTTGTTGGCAGCAGCAGCTGGACTTCTACAGTCATGGGCCAGATGGCCAGATCTCTTATAGTTGTTGCGCTTAGGAGCACATTGCCCATCATGATGGTAGTTTCATTTAGGGCATAGAGGTTTAGATCCTCCGTACACTTTCTTTTCCCTAGGCCCAGTAGTGTAGGCCCTTGCCACATTTTTCCTTTTGAAAGGATGTTGTTGATTTTGGTTGCTTCTTGAGTTGTCATCAACCTTCCTTTTGTTTTCAGCTTGACGGTCAGCAAAAGTACAGATCTTTTGATCCATCAGTTCAGTTGCAAACTTAATTGCATCTTACATTGTCTTGGGCTTAGATGCCATTACACTTCCCTGAATCATGTCGGGAAGTCCATCGACATACTTCTCGACCTCATCAGATTCTTCGGGAAACATTCTCGAGCACACCAATGCCAACTTTTGAAAACGTTGATTATAGCTCAACACATAAGTACTTTTGACTTTTAGATTCTAGAGTTCAATCTCTAGCTTCTTGATCTCGCCTCTTGGGCAGTACTTATCAGTCATCATCTTCTTTATTGTTTTCCATGGCATTCTGTATGCAGCTTCATGACCAAGAGTTTTGACGTGGGAATTCCACCACGTCAGAGCATTTCCAAGAAGAGTGCAAGTAGCAAACTTGATTTGGCACATAAAGATGCATTTACTAATATGGAATACAGACTCCATCTTTTTAAACCACTAAGTTAAACTAACAACTCCTTCAGTACCCTTGAAATTAAGGGGTTGGCATTTCAAGAAGTCGCTGTAAGTGCATTTACGAGCAACTCACTCTGTCCTCCTGCTACCAGTTCCTGAATCATGGCTGTTATCTCCATTTCTGCTTCATGTTCTGTCAATGCATCGGCCACACTTCGGGCTACCAGTGCCTTAATGGCGGCATCAGACATAGGGGTGGTGGTTCTCTTTAGAGGCATTTTCTTCAAAATCACAAGAAAATATAATACATGTTAGATTTCAAACAATCATAAAACACGACATGACATATTCATAATAAATAAAATGAGATCACATCACACAGTAAAATATACAACCGAAGTGAGATCAACAATGACATAAATAAATTGACATCCATACATAACAATATCGATAATCATACATGATAGTTTAGTTACAAATGACCAGTACAGATGAGATACAAAATGAAAATACGGTCCTAAGGCAATGCTAACAGGGAGTTACCCATAATACTTAGCATGCCATACAAGATAGCTAAAAGATGACAAAATATCCATACAGCCTACTAGCTGGGAGTTACCCATAAAACTTAGCAGGCTATATAAAATAGCTAACAAATGGTACAATACTAACAGCTACTACCAGCATTAGCTGGTCCATCCTAGGGTCCTACCTCTGTAGTGCACACTAGCTCTCTAAACATGTCGTGCTCGTGCTGAATGTGGCTTGTCAATCTGTCCTCATCTCTAATCCTCTGCCTCTGTAGTACATCGACATCCCTTTGCAAAGCTCTAATCTAGGCCTCCATGGACTGGCTCCTGCTCTCAAAGTGAGCCCATGCCCGACGGGCATCAGTAGCCTCACGCTCATAAAAAGAAGCCATCAAGCGAAAGTATCTCCTCTCTCTCATCAATAAGAAACCTGAGCTCTCAGCAAAGCTTGGTCATTCTGTGCGTCCTCACAACGTACCTGGAGCTCATGAGACTCCTGCCTTTGAGTAATAGCAAGATTTGTAACCCTCTCATTAACCTCCCCCACGGTGGTCATCGCTCTACTCTTAGAAGCACAAATACTAGCATCTATAGTATCAATAAATCCTTAGTCAACCCTATGGGCTAGAGTATGTCCACTCTGCCTAGTAGAACTAGCTGATGAACTCTCCCTAACCTTACCTACCAGTGGGAGCAATGAAACGAGCTCTCTTCTAAAGCCACATGTCCTCCTTGAGAAGATCATCTCTATGAGTAGTAGATGGTAGTAACAGGGGTGGTGATGGTATCTCTAATGGATGATGGGTAGATGGTGATGCATCTTTCGACCGAATCATGGCCACTCTGTAGCCCATTGGTGCCTCAACATAGGTATGACTAGTATGGGAGGTGGTGATGGTAAAGGTAATGGTAGTGAGGGAATCTGGGAGAGTGGAGATGATAGTAGAGTAAGTGGATATAGTGGTGGTGATGAAGGTAATGCAGCAACAACTGCAGTAATGAGTGCCTCAGTAGCAGCTGACATCGATGTCTAGGATCGGACATATATCCTAGCCCTGGGAAGTCTAGGTGATGGTGGTGTGATTGCAGACTCGTCTGTCTCAAATGCCTCTGTGTCCTCAGCTAAGGGGACAGGGTCAATAACAAGTAATGTAGTAGAGTCGGCCGGAGCTAGATGCTCCTCCTCCTCGTCCTCCTCGTCATCATCATCATCATCCTCATCGTCGTCATCATCATCATCATCTCCTCCGTCAGTAGGATACTCAGCAGGATCCTCCTTAGGGTCCTCCTCCGAAGGATCAAAGTCAGCACCATAGCCCGATGATAGGGCTGTGGGTGAAGCATTAGCAGGTAGAGGCTGATCCTTAATTGGTGCCTCACCGTTTGATGGTACCAAGTACTCCAGGTACTCTGGACCAGGTACAAAATCTGGTGAAGGTGGGTGCTCAGGACCAGGCACGTAGTCCGGAGATGTTAGGAGCTCGGGTCTAGGCACGTAGTCACGCGATGGTGGTGCCTGCTTTAGAAACTGCGGTGCCTCCTCAAGTGCCTCTGGCTTATCATCAGATACCCACTGGAATCTCCATGGATCAGAATCAGAATATACTGACATGTAGGTAACTGTCGAAGATGACATGACTGCTGTAACAATAAAATTTACTTATATAAGTATAATATATAAGACATGTATAGTAATATATGTAATTTAATATATGTACGTATATAGATTATGTAAGCAGTCAATGTAAACAAATAGTGTATGTATGTCTGTGAAAAAACTTTTGTATGATGCAATGTTTGAAAACGGTTATAGTCCAAGCAAAACATTTGACTTGGTTCTCTATAACCTTGGATCTAGATACCAATCTGTAACACCCCCAAATTGGATCGCAATGGAATAAGGGTCTGAAAGTGTTACTTCATAGATCAATAGCACAAGATGAGAGAACGACCTCTAAATGAGTCATTTGAAAATGATACATTAGATTTAATGTAAATGTTTATTACAAAAGCTCAAAGCTTAACTTGCTCATCCTTGAAAATGTAAAGATTTTAATACATAACAAATATATCCCAAATGTAATGCACACAAATCTTTATGCAATATGACTCTCAAAATGACGACACCCAATGTATCCTTGCCCTTGTACCTTATTGACCTGAGAAAATCATGCCCAAAAACGTCAACATAAAGTTGGTGAATTCACATGTTTAAGTAATGTATAAAGTAGGACCACAAGATTTCAAAGTGTAAGACATGTAACACATACAATATCTCAAAATGTAATTACGCCTGCGCTAAGCTCATGACATGAAGCTACAACATGTATGTATATGTAAATTAATGCCAATAATGTGCCCGTGTAGATGTTCAACCCGCAACATCCAAATCCGACATGGTATACGTCCGTTAGTTTGGTACCGTCGAAACTAGTGAGCGCTACTCACCTAAACGGGGATGTCAATCCCAAATAGATCTATTCATAACATTTTCACGTACTGCCAGTAATTAACAGTTCATGATTCATGGGCATAGTGGGTTATAGCTACTTAGGCAAACTCATAATGTGTTTAAAGTGTACTTGCGTCAAAATGTAAAACAATGCATGTTTCTCACCTCGAGAATTGTAAATCATTAGAATCATATAAAAATGGGGCTATGAACTCACCTCAAGTGAATGTGTTGATTATATAAATCAAGTAGGTGAAATGTCTTGAGAAATCCGAATGCAACCTAATTAATTATAGGTCGTATGAGTATATATATAATTAATAAAAAATACCACAATATAAATAAATATGAGTTTACATCACCACCTAAAAGTTTTTGTTTAATTTAATAAAATAAAAACCATATTTAAATCGTACTGTGAATAAATAAATGTTAATTATAATTGATCTGTAAGGAAAAATATTATTAATTGTCCACAATTGATTATATAGTTATTAATACTTGATTTTATAAATATAGTGTTTTTATAATGATATTATATAAATAGTTTAATTGTTTTATAAAATAATATTTATAAAGTTAAAAACGTATATAAATATTATATAAATGATACTACAATATTTCTTAAGGTTTTTATAGTCCAAACGGACCCGAAAACACTCGTAAACCACTTTTTATATTTCTAACAGATTGTTATATTTTTATAAAAATACAGAAAAGTGTTTATAAAAATTAATTAGCTTTTGAAATTTCTATTTATCCGAAATCTTTAAAAACTCGTAACTTACTCATTTTAACTCCGTTTTGCTTGTTCTTTATATGTATGGAATCGTGACGAGATAAACTATGCAAATAAAAAATTCACAAATTTCATAAAAACTATGTCAAAACAATAAATTCAAAACAGTTTAAAAAAATCATTTTTATAACATATAATTTTACAAAAATCACATCTCCTTCGTTATAACTCTGTTTTTAGAGTTTTTTATATGTACGGTTTCCTATTGAGATTATCTATCATAATAAAATATTTATATATTTTTTATGAGATTCAAAACAGTGCCAGTTTTTATAAAATAATTTTTATAAAAACACTTTTATATATTTAATTATCGTAATCTTGTAAAATTCATAACTTCTTCGTTATAGCTTCGTTTTTCGAGTTCCTTATATGCCTGGATTTCTTATGAAATGTACTCTTATAATAAAATACTTCCAAAATTCACAAAACTTCAAATTCTTACAGAATATTAAAACGGTTTGTATATATATTTATAATTTATAAACTAGTTTTATAAATTATTACTTGATTAAATTTGTACAAGTCTTCTAATTTAAATAATACCACATGTCTTACATAATTTGGGTCCTCAAGTTTATGTCTATCATTTTTGTCCAAATAAAATGTCCTCGTAATTATTTGTGTAAAAAGTTTATAAATGAACTTTTAACAATTAATTTATAAAATAAATCTATAAATTATCCAATACTTATATAAAGTATGTTCTTGTATTTTAAACATCATTTCATCATAGATAATCATATATTCGAATTAGGTACATAGTTGTTTTGTTTTATAAACTTTTAAAATAATTCATAGGTGGTGAATTTAAAGAGATTAGGGTTTATGTTAGACCTTGTGATGATTGATTAAGTTGATACACAAATCACACCCACGTATTTAACCCTAAATACTTATCAAGAAACCCTAACTTAATCTTGAAAAACCCCAGTTTATTCTTGAATAAACCCTTGCTAAAATCAATACCCAAGCTTCCAATTCGCCTTGCTATACCTTAGATATCACCCTTGATATCACTAGTTGATTATTACCTTTGTAAAATAAACACTATGGAAGCTTTAAAAATATAATTTGATCCTTAGGTTATGCTAGGAAAAGAAGAGGATTTTTGTGAGAGTTTACCTGCAAATGGAAGTGTGCGTGTAATTATTCCTAGGACATTCCTTTTATAGTCTAAGATATTATCAAAACAACCTTAATCAAAACCATGGCTTAGGAGTGGTAATGGTACAATGTGTAAGGTGTTTTCCTCCTTCGTAGGAGGAGGGAACAACAAAAGAAAAGAGGGGTGGAGATGGATTAGACAATTTCTAAAGAAATGGGTTTAAGGTTGTACTTGTGTTGTTTATAACTAGGTGATGAGACTTTAGTGGGGAGTTTAGGATTTATTAAGTGTGTTTGTATGCTTGGATCCGGCCATAGGGTTATAGAAGTGAAAAATGATTTAATTTTTGGGTATTGGGTATAATAGTGGGTATTTGTTGAAGTATAAAAAGGTATAGGTGCTTTCGCGTATGCCTAAACGTATTTTATTACGAAACGTAAACGTTTTACGTAACCGATAAAAATAAAAATAAACCTATTACAAAACGTAAACGCTTTACGTAACCGATAATAATTATATAACACTTGCTTGACGTAAACTCTTATTTGTTTGATGTCCATTTACGTTGAATGATGATTTTTAGTTTACGCGATTTGACTATACGATAAAAATTAAAAGCAAATGCATAAAACCCTAAAAATAAATAATGGCAAGTGTTAAGTCATACAATGACCTGAAATAACAGATTGTTGCAGTTTTAACTCATAATCATCTTCTACTGATTCTTCCTCCTCTTCAATAATGTTCACAGGTTGTGAAATATTATCAATTTTCTCCACCTCCTGTCTTTCCTTATCACTCCTGGGCTCTAACCTAGTGCCGAGATTAGTTTGATTGTCATCATTCCTAAGGGGTGAACTAGCAACCTCAACATTCTCTTCTACATTCTTTGTTCCTTCAACTAACTTCTTAATTTCTTTAGCCATCAAGTGCTTTTTAAAATTTTCCACATTTTGTGTAGCTTCAAGCTCTTCATGACTTTTTTGCTTTGCCAGACTTACTTGAAGTGTATCTTGTAAAACTAGATCATTCGCCTCATCAGTTGTTAGAATTGGAGTTGGTGGAGTTAGTCGTGTGGATCGTCTTGGTGGGATACAAAGTCTAATGATAGTAAACCTTCATGGAGCACTTGATTCACCTTCAGCAATCTCAGGGTTAGGTGTCCTAATGGTGCTAGTTGTCCTATGCGTTCCCTAGGTAGACTCAATCGGCTGTGACTGAGTCGTAGGAACATCTACTTCAAACACCTCAACATATAACCGATAGTTCTCAGTAAACTTCATCTCATTGGTTATCATCCAATCTCGAATCTTTATTGCAACTACTCCCTTACTCTTCCCTAAATTAAAGATTCTTTTAATCATTACATCATCCGCCAAATTGTAATATCGATCATGAGCTCTTCTCGATATCTCAGGAAATGTAGTCATGTAATGACTCACGATAAGCTTTGTGAATCTGGGATAAGGAATCATGGTTGTTCGATTTGTAAGTGAGTAGTGAAATCCTTCCCAAAGCAATTCTGCATAATCAACATGAATATTATTGATAAAACAATATAGAATCTGCATGATCTGCAACGATGGTTGATCATAACCAGTAACACGTGTTGTTAGACATCTTGAAAACATCTTGCACAGTGTCTGCCACGGTTGTAGAAGACCGGTTGTCTTAAAGTTTGATGTTGATCTTAATTCCAAAGTAAAACCAAGATTGTTGATGTAGAATGGAACCATCTCCGAGAACTTTAGAGCAGGGACAAAGTGATCATGATTGTTTTCAGTTGCTTGAGGTAATTGAAAGATTGTCCTGAAGTCACCAAGAGTCAGAGTGAGTTCTTTTCTGTCCAACATAAACTTGAGCTTATACTTTGATCCATCTTCTTGCAAAGTATGCCAGAACTGCCCCAAATATATCCATGGCACTGATGAAGAAGCAGCAGTGCTGAATCTGAGTGGATGATTTTGAAGGATATTTGCCAGGCATCTGCTCTCATCTGGACACAACAGATTTTCAAGATCAACCTTCTTGTTGGCATCTATAAGAGCATATCTTTTGTTTGGTGGACATAATTCATCTTGATAAACATTAGATGGTCTTTGTGGTTGTGCCATGATATTTAAAGAATGAGTGAAGATAAGATGTTAGATAACAATCAATTTATATGACATTTTTGTCTCTTTCCGCTCTGTCTGTTTTATATGTTCTGGCAATTCTTTTTGAACATATCTTTGATCAGTTTCTTTCTCATGTGCTTATACTTGCTTTTTCTAGCACATGTCATACGCTTTATTTGTATTGTTCTTTTGATTTATCTTTTTGTGTGTTCTGGCAATTCTTTTTTGAACACACTTTAGATTTGCTTTTTCGCGTATGGATTTTGTCTATCTTTCTGTTTAGAATATCCTCACCATAGATTCTTTGTAAAATGATACTCTTTCAAGAATGATGAAGATACTATTTGACTTTGAATAAAACTCAATTTTAAGAAATTGAAGAGATATCATTCATGTTCTTAAAACATTTTATGAAAGAGTACCATTTTTGACACAATACAAAAATTTGAGAACTTGCTCTTTTCAAAAACTTATTTGTGCAAAAGCCTTTGTTTTGGATAACATGGAATCAATCAAACATAATTCATCAACTGAATGGTCACTAAGTCACTCACTCCTCATTCTGTTCATTGCAGAAAATGGCCGAAACCGAATATGACTTAGACCACTTAAACAATTGAGAATTGAATTATCTGACTCAAGTAATTTGAAAATTCATAATTGTTTGAAAATTATACTATGTACACAAACATATATAATTCAATGACTGAATGATCACTAAGTCACTCACTCCTCATTCTGTTCATTGCAGAAAACGTCGGAACCGGACATGACTTAGACCACTTAAACAATTGAGAATAGACCTAGTTGACACACAATATAAAATTAATCAAATCTTGATCAATTGTTTTTAATTTTTGTGGTACTTTTTCACAAACGATTGAAATCCAACTTCACATGAGAAACTGATCGTGATACAGACATTTGAGCTTTAGACAACACATTCAGACAATTATCATTAACACACTCTTATACTAATAAGCCCTTTACAAAAAAAATTATGCATGTAGCAACAAATCCGACACTTTTGAGATTAAAATTTTGACTTTTTCAAATTTGACTACTGAGTTTGACTTTTGAAACGTTGACTTCCGAGTTTGACTCTTCCGAGTTTGAGCTCTTCAAAACAGACTCATCAAAAATGAGTTTATTGTCAAGTTTTTCATCATACACAATCCTTTTAGTCCTTTTAAACTCAGATTAGCCATATTATACACATTTTAACAAATTCGGAGTCCTATCGAGTTTTACTTTCATGTCGAATTTGCAATTTTTGGTTATTACACAACAATCTTTGCAATTAACTACTTACAAACATCATTCTAAGCATTAACAAACCTAGATCTATTTCTTATTTCTAAAAACCCCAAGCTCGAAAACCCTAACTTTTACCGAGTTTGAATATGACAATAAGAACATCACAAAATCGTTTCCAAAACTTGTTAATTAATGGGTTACTTACATTTGAGAAAATAAGAAGGTTATGATCATTGTAAATGAACTCAAAATCAAAAAGCTTGATTGTTCTTCTTTCTCGATTTGAAATTCGGTATAAATGAAAAATAGAAAATGAATTATAAATCCCTTTTATACTATTCGAATTTGCAAGTTTCGAATTTGACAGTTTCAGTCCCTGGAGTTCTTCTTTCCGAATTTAGGATTGAAAAAAATGACAATTTTGATCCTTGTAGTTTTTGTTATCAAATTTTGTTGCAAAATTTTTCAAAAACTCACCCTTAGAATATGATCCCTTTGCACAGTTAGACCTTGAATGATATTTTCTTCTTTTTCAAAGTCCAAATTTTCACAATAATAAAAATCTACCCCTTGAAAGTGTACCCTTTTTATAAAACTATTAAATTTTTGAGAGATCATTGTTTTTATTGAATTTTTAAAGCACTGTGAAATTAAAATACATGTGATGTACGTGAATGGAAACTACAAAAACACATGTTTTGTTAAAAATGACTCCCCCTCAGAACATGATCTGGTTTGGAACAAATGAAAGTAATTTGGAAAAATATATTGAATCATGAGTCTGAATGTGATGAAGAGACATGTGGTTTTTGTTTAAATTATGTTTTTGATTTTTTATTTTTGTATTTGATTTTTGATTTTTGAAAAACATGAATAAAATCTTTTTGGATTTTTAGATTTTTCAATTTTTATTTGGTTTTTGAAAAATTTATTTACAAGTGGTGATGTATGATCTTTTTTCAAGAAGATAACTTTGTTAGACTTTCCAACTGTGTTGGAGTCATACATTTAATACCAATGCGATGAACTAAGTACTCAAAGCGTTCTTTTGGAAGAGCTTTAGTAAATAGGTCTGAAAGTTGGTATTCGGTTCCGACAAAGTATAATTTCACCGTACCCTTCTCAACGTGTTCTTTAATAAAATGATACCGGATGTTTATGTGTTTTGTACGCGAATGCTGAACCGGATTGCATTATATAGCAATAGCGCTTTTCGAATCGCAATACATTGAAATTTTGTTATACTTGTATCCATAGTCTAGTAGTTGTGTACGCATCCAAATGACTTGTGCATAACATGCAGACAATGATTCATATTTAGCTTCAGCAGAGGACATTGCAGTACAATCTTGCTTTTTCGAACTCCAACTCACAAGCTTTTCACTTAGAATTTGTATGCCTCCTGAAGTGATTTTACAGTCGTCTTTACATCCTGCATGGTCTGCATCTGAATATGCAATTAGTTCAAATCCAGAATCCTTCGGATACCATAATCCCATGTTATAGTACTGTCTTAGGTATCGAAAGATCTGTTTAACCTCTTTGAGGTATTTGACCGTAGGACGTGCTTGATAACGAGCACAAACACGGGTGGCAAAAGCAATATCGAGCCGACTGGCTGTTAGATACATGAGCCCTCCAAGCATTCGACGATAAGTCGTTTGATCAGTTAGAGTGCCTTGTAAATTAGCATCCAGTCTCTCAGTGGCCATAGGTATGTTCATGGAGACACATTCATCCATGCCATGTTTCTTTAAAAGCTCAATATCATATTATGACTGACTTATGAATATGCCACGAGGTGATTGATGAACTTGGAGTCCAAGAAAGAACTTGAGTTCACCCATCATAGACATTTCAAATTTACTTTTCATAAGGTTTGCAAATCATTTTGAAAAATTTAGATTTGTGGAACCAAAAATGATGTCATCGACATACACTTGAACAAGTAATATGTCTCCCCCGTGACGTCATGTAAACAAAGTTGGGTCAACAATAACTTTAGTAAAATGGTGTTCAATCAGAAAAGAAGATAGTTTGTCATACCATGCTCGTGGAGCTTGTTTGAAACCGTATAGTGCTTTCTTCAACCTGTAGACATGATCTAGAAAGTCTGGATTGACAAATCCATTAGGTTGGCTAACATAAACCTCCTCTTTTAATGAACCATTGAGAAATGAAGTCTTAACATCCATTTGAAAAATTGTGTTGCTTTTATGTGCAGCAAAAGCAATGAATATTCGGACGACTTCAAGACAAGCAACTGGAGCAAATGATTCCTCAAAATCTATGCCTTCTTCCTTCTTGTAACCCTTTGCAACAAGATGAGATTTGTTTCGAATGACAATATTTTCTGCATCACTTTTATTCTTCCATAGCCATTTGACAGCAATTATATTTTTCCATCTAGTATAGGAACTCATTCCCATTCATCTAGTCTTTCAAATTGATGCAGCTCATCTTGCATTGATTCTATCTAGCTGTGATCAGACATAGCTTCTTTGATAATCTTTGGTTCAATGGTGCCAACGGTTAAAGCATACATACATACTTCAGGATCAGTTTGAAGTCGATGTCGAGTCATCACATGTTTGGATGGGTCACTAATTACTTGTTCCAAAGGATGTGCTTTTGTCTAAATGTCTGTTGGGGGTTGTACTTGGTGGATCTCATGCATAATTGATGGGTCTAGATTTGTTGATGATTCGGCTTCAGAAAAGTCTAGAGCATCATACGGAGTTAACAACGTATTGCGATCAAGTTCTGCTGAGTCTTCTTGATAGAATTCATCAGCCACAGTCAAAGAGATTGGAGAATTTTATTCTTCGGATGTAATTACTATAGGAGGAGATTCGTGTGCTTCAATATCAATTAAAGATGTCGAAGACGAGTCTTCTTGATTATGAACTTGTTGTGCAGCGGAATTGATAGGTATATCGAAACACTTCTTCTCAAAGTATTCGTCATACATTGGTCCTAACAAATTATCCAAATCTTCTTTGGACAGAGTATTCATTGATTCTGCTGATGAATCATTATTAATAAATCGTTGTAAAACGGGTTCTAAACTGTCATATTCAGAAGCCATAGCTGTGAGCTCGTCAAACTTGACATGAATGGTTTCCATAATCTTTTTGGTATAATGATTATAAATTCAAAATCCTCTGGATGTTTCCAAATATCCAATAAAGATACCAATGTCTGCTTTTGGTTTCACCTTCCCAAGGTTATCTCGATCATTTGTTGGATAACATAAGGAACCAAACACATAAAAATACTCCACATTTAGTTTTCTGCCGCGAAGAAGTTCATATAGAGGTTTGTTGTGCTTTGTATGAATTATTGATCGATTTTGGTTAAAGCAAGCAGTAGAAATAGCCTCGGCCCAAAAAAATTCCAGTAATCGTGAAAAGATAAGCATTGTGCGTGCAGCCTCGATGAGAGTACGATTGCGTCGTTTAACAACACCATTTTATTGAGGCATTCAAGCAGCTAAAAATTATTGCATAATGCCTAACTTTTCATAATGAGTCTTAAGAGTAGCATTTTTGAATTCAGTACCGTTGTCAGTTTGAATCTTGTGAATTTTAGTGTCGTAATTCAACTAAACTTGAGCAATGATCTTTTTTATTATCTCGAGGGTTTCATCTTTTGAATGAAGAAAATATACCCATGTGAATCGAGAATAATCATCAACGATCACAAGAATATACTTTTTTCCATTGATCGAAGCCACCTTCATTGGACCGCATAAATCTATATGAAGCACTTCCAACTTGGAATGAGAACTTGGAACCAATTTAGGTGGATGAGAAGCTTTCTTGCTCTTTCCCCATTCACATGCAGAATAAAGGTGATCTTTGCCGTATTTGAACTTCGAAAGACCATCAACTAAGTCATGTTTGGTAAGATCGTTTATGGTACCAAAATTAAGATGTGAAAGTCTGTAGTTCCATAACCATGACTTTATCGAAGAGGCTTTAGACATAAGATAAACGGGTGAAGAAGCAACCATATCAGGAATGGAGATAGGGTATAGATTGGATTCACGATCCCCTGTAAGCAGATCATCGCACTCCAAATTTGCACGTAACATGTTTTTGAACGAAAAGCAACTTCTAGATCACCATCACAAAATTGTCCAACACTGAAAAGATTATGTCCTAGCCCTTCAACATAATATACATGACAAATCGTGATGTTTCCTTGTACATAATCGCCATAACCTGTGATTGCTGCAAAATGGTCATTCCCAAAGCGGACGGTGCCCATGAATTTCTCAACAAAAATTTTTAGTAGTGATCGATCACCCGTCATATGCTTTGAACAACCATTATCAACAATCCATGGAATGATTTGAACCACCTGAAACACATAAAGATACTACACATGGATAAGTGGACAATTTGACTACCCATTTTTTAACAGAAACCAGTGGTTTAACAGTAGATCAACCATTATTAACATTCGGAGACATTTTAATGGGTGACCAACAAAAGTTTGGTTGTAATTCGTGTTTTGCCACATTCGATTAGTTCGAATTTTGTTCTTCATGTAGTTGCTAAGGGAATGAACTCGCATATTAGAAGCACTAGAAACCTTATTTTTGGCACTTAAGGGAGTGACCGCAGCAATCTTAGTTTTGGAAACTACGGGAGTAGTATCTAAGGACTTAGATTGAGTTATCTTAATAGAAAACCTAGTTTTTGAAACTATAGGGGTAGTGTCTAGAAACGTAGATTTTACTGTTCTAGGAGTAGTGAATAAGGCTCTTCTAACATTTGAATGCATGTTCAATTTATATTTCGCAAGACAATTATCATGACACGGGATAAGCACATTCTTATCAAAAGAAACACATAATACATTCTTCGCTATAAGAGCACTTTTGATTTCATCATTAGTTACAAACTTATTTTACGCAAAAAAATTAGATGCAACATCTAGTTTTTTATTTGTCTTATCAGAAACTTCTACTTTCTTTGATGAATTCTTAGTGTTTGAAACGACACTATTCTTGAACGATGAATCCCTATTCGATGGTCTTCTAACACTAGAAGTAGCTATCGGTCTTGTAGAAGATAAAACACTCTTAGCTTTATTTGTATTAGTGACTTGTCTCGTTCTAACTTGGTACATTCCCGGTGCAATAACATTTTCGTTTGTTCCAACAGCCTGTTGTTTGTTAGGTAAAGTCTTGTAGAATATAAGATGTATCTTATCTCACAATCAAATGACAAGAAATCTAGAGAGAGAGAGAGTGGAAGGATTGAACACTTAGAGAGAGAAAGGAAAGAGAGCAAAATTAGATTAAGAAATGAACAAGTGAACAACCAACCCTCTCCAAGGTGTGGAGAGGGGTATAAATACATCATGTTGGCCGGCCATGGACCCTTAATGGGTTTACCATAGGCCTTGGGCCTTTCTACCTTACTAAGGTTCCAATAATTATACTACGAGCCTATCTTACGATATTTATAGAAGTGACCGATACTTTTGTATTCCTAACAATCTCCCCCTAAAGGAGGTCACTCCATGTTACCAAAAGTTAATCCTAGCATACTATGCTTGTCTTTAGTCTTGAGCTCGCAGTATTTAAACTTCAATCATTAACTTGTGATATGTTGTAGTGATCTTTGACTTTAGGCTTTAGATTGATCTATATAGCTTGACTTGTATGTAAACTTGAACTTCTTTGAGATCATCAACAAAGCATAATCTCTTATCATCATCTTGAGATATTATCGTCGTCTTGTGTACTTATGACTTTTGGACCAACATGCTCATACTTTTCTTGATATTGAAAGCTTGAATAAAACATCTTTCTTGAAATTCTTTAACTTTAACACTTCGTCGCTTCAAGAAGGACGTGTGGTATCAGAGTAGCGGAAGTCTTGAAACATGTACTTAAGCTTTCATGATGTCTTTATGTATGCTGATCGAGTATGAGCATGTGGCTATGAATCTTGACTTGTCTTGATCCAATAGTTGCGACCATTAGGATTACCTGCATGAAAGGGTTAGTGATAATCAACATGTATGGACGAAAATGGCTTTGTCACTTCGTCAAATACGGTTGTAATAACCACGATTCCCCGTTAATCAATATAAATATTTCCTGTGATCAGGTAAAATTCTGAAGAATCTCCTTGACAAGGTTTCGCAGCTGTACTAGCCGTTCTTATTACCGGAGCGTCTCAAAGCAGATAACACGGTAAGTTACTATCTTCCCGATTAAACAGTCAATTTGTGTTCAGCTTTCCTATGTCCAGATACCCTTATGAGGCTTCCCATGGACATAAGATTGAAAATTGATTTAGGAAAACCAATCGGTGTGTTAAGATGCAAACAGTTTTTATAACACACCAACAGTTTTATGTTTTTCAAAACTCATTCGTTAATACATAAGCTGGACCGAATCGATACCTAATATCACAA
>BQNB010008616.1:9843-89375 GCA_026074375.1 Tanacetum coccineum | reverse complement strand
TGTGACTCAAGCTACTGAAGTATGGTATGATCCGGATCCTGTGAGTACGCTTATTGAAGAGGATGTTGACTTTGTGAAAACATACTATGAAATGCCGGCCGAAGAAATCAACCCTGATAAGATATCTCTCAGTGGTTACTTCGTATCGAACTAAATCGGGAGATGATGGTTATGTTGGGATTTAACATCTAAGTAATCAAATAACTACGAGTACGCAGCGGGTTGGATCTAGTAATAGCATATGGTTAACACGTACATGAAAAGTAAATATAAAGCGTACCTCTCAGCAATTCGATCTTAAAAATAAATAGGTGATTAAAACAATCACCTTTACGGTTGCTCACACAATCACGTCAACCGAACACGTTAAGTTGTCTAGACTTAACTTTACGAACAAAGCAACAATTGTACCTTCTTGGATCAAAACCCTAATCAAACAAACCTTTGTGATCTTGAACCAATTAAACCGGATTAGGGTTTATAATAGACCCTAATTAACTAACTATCCTTAAACCGAATTAAAGAACCAGAAAATCCAAGTTGGGGTTCAACCGAATTTGGTTGAGGTGTAGAACCGAAACCCTTAACAACCCTAGAGAGGGGCCAGGCAATTTCGGTGAGAGAGGGAGGAGGAAAGGTTTTTAGAATGAGCAAATTATGAGGTAGGTTATGGGTGTTTATATAGGCACCCAAACCCTAATTCTAGAAAACTTTCATGGGCCTCCTTAAATGCTAATTGAACACAAAACCCATCTAGAACCTCCCATAGGCCCCGACCACTTTGGTGTCCCCCTTGGAGTTCGTGTTTTGTCCAATTTAGTCCCTCGGTTTATATTTGTGAAGTATTAAACGCATTCTTCATGTATTAACGTGTGTGCCCCCAATAGGCTCACATATTCGTAATGTACAAATGCTAGCCGACTACCATAATCCAACAATAAAGTAGTAGTTTACCTTATGATCTCGGACTTAATATTTTCTCAAATGTATTAGTGGCGACTAAACCGTTTCCTTCAGGCATTTTATTTATTGCTTTCGTAGAATATTTCGTTTCCATCATGGCATGTGAAATCATCTTTGTTCGCATTTGTTGTCATAACAAGAAAGATACCCGCACGTTGTCGCGAAGCATAATTTTTTTTGCGAATTTATTTCGAATGAATATTGAGTGGGAATGTGTCTGTGCGTTGCGGTGGGACTGACTTGTATGCAATACATGTATTTTATTTCACTGAACATTTTTTTTAACAATCATGGAATTTGAATAAATGTTTGTCGTTGGAGGCGAAGTATACGTTATTTATAGAGCGAATATATTTGATAAATAAAGTTTATTATATAAAAAAATCATAATTAGTTAAAAGTTAAGGGTCCATTTTGTAACTTTTCTTTTTATATTTTATTTTGGGCCATTTTCATTCTTTGTTGGGCTAACGTTTTCGGCCCGATACAATACGACGTCGTATTGTATCAAAAATGTATATATTTATAATATTTTAGGTTAATCTTCTGACCTTAATGTTGATGAGAGTACTTTAAACCTTTAAATGTTGTTTAAGGGCAATATAGTTTTACACATGTTTCATAGTCTGCCTTTCTATATCTAATTTGGATGGTAATTGGTTCGATGTGATAAATTGGTAATTTGGTTGCAACTGCATTTTGTTGACATTACATTGTGTAAGCCAAAGCATGCGTCTTCTGCGAGCAATTACTAGAGCATTGTTCAGCTTTTTTATTTACATTGCTTGTGATATGAAAGGTTGTCGTGCTAGCATTGGTGTGAGGAGAATGGAAGAAAACGATAGAATTTTTTTCCAACAATGCTTTTGGAGGACAAGGTGTCGTTATTTGGGGTTCTTTGTGCTAAACAATTAGCCTTTACCACTTAACAGAAAACCTTTGTACTGATTTATGTAGGACCTAATATATCATTTCACTTCCATACTAACACATATAGATCAAACAATAAAGAAAAGAGGAAGAAGTCTAGAGAGAGAAAGAGATGGATGATTCCTTGCAAATGTGTGTGTTACAAATGAAATAACCAACACCATGTCCATCATTGGAGAGGGTATTTATACCATTAAAGGGACCGACCTTGTTAAGGCTTAATGGTTCGATTGGTATTAACTAATGGGTCGGGCTCGGGTTATCTTGGGCTTAAGCCTGAAACACATACAATATTATATTACATGAACGAGCCCGATTCTTGTTCTAGCTTATTACAACATGTAATTAATAAAGACCGAAGCTTTCATGTTCAACTCAATATTTTAAGGCCAACCATCTCCCTCGAAGTGAGGTCTTTGAGATTATGTTGTCGTTGATCTGTTGAGTCTTGATTTTTATCTTTGTTGTAGGCTTGTTCCTTCATGCTGTGTGATCTTTGATCTTGAGCCTTTGTCATTGTCTTTTGACTTCATCTTTTAATCTGAGATCTTCAAATCTTTTCCTTGTTTGTCATTTTCATCATCGCCATCTTGCATTCTTATGACTTGACCAACATACTCATACTATGCATCATCTTAAAAGCTTGCTAACAATCTCCCTCAACAGTCTTTGTCTTGATAATCTTGGTGTCTTTAAGGAAGATCTTGAATATCAGAGTTTGTGAAAGACTTTGGTAACATGTACTTGAGCTTTCATCATGTCTTTATATTTTTCGATCGAGCATGAGCATGTGGTAATAAATCTGACTCAGCTGGAATGAGGTTGCTACACCGTCGTCTAGACCTGCTTGTTTGGGTTAGAAATAAACAACCAATATGGACGAATATGGCTTTGTCATTCGTCGAAGTTCGGTAGCGTTTACCTCCGGTTGTGAGGATCGAGGTTCAATTTAGAAGAACCTCCTTAACAGGATTTCCAGCTTAAAGTGTTAGATCCTCTAACGCAGATGCATTAGATTCACTATACTTTCTTGTTCTCATTACCGGAATGTCTCAAAGCAGACAACACGACAAGAGTGAATCAGTTAGTTACTATCTTACTAATTGAGTTGTCAATTCATTTACTGGACCAAAATTGATATTCAGTTATCACAAGTTTGATTCATATAGAATCTCGCAAGTCACCTACCGCAGTGTTGTTTTGAAGTTGACACTGGAAGAATTTCCATTCATCAATATGAATACTAAAGAGTATCACTCTGAATGTTCTAGCAAAATCACAAGGATAATGCATAGGACTCTTTGTTATCACTTGTGTTCTAGATGTTGAACAACAATTGTTTATTATGAAATGTGTCCTAGTGAGATTTTTTATTGATCTCTTGGCTCTAGACTCGATTTGTGCGTTTTGGTTTTAGTGATCGGAGGCTGGAGCAGACTGCCACCTTTTCAGTATCAACTAACTCAGAGTGAGAAAGTCAATAGAAGTCGTGTTTAAATCCGTGACAAATGAGACAAGAATCTTTTGAGCAAACTTGAATGGTTGGGAAGGGTTCTGCAGTGCATCAATCAGTCCATGATGTCTTGTCTTTAATACCAGAATTCATCTTTGTGAAAACTGATAGCATATGTATTGACCCGGTTTCTGCCTAGAGTTGTATGGATTCCTTACATTTCTTTTCCATTCTTCAACCCTTTCAATGCTTACTAAGACGTCATTACTAACATCTTGTTGTGATTGTTCCAGTGTTAGCTCATGCCTTAGTCAACATTATTCTTAATTCTCATTCTTCTCCAAATCATACTTAAAGACTGCTATTTCTAACTATGGATTGTCCTTGGGAAGATCCCTCCAGTTCTGGTTGGATCATATGACTAATACCTAGCCTAACCACCTTATGACTTTAGAATCTTCGTAAAATTGGTAGGTTGTTGGATATAAGATCGTTGTAACACCCTCAAAATATGAGGCAGCGGAATGGTAACCGGGGGCGTTACTTCATAATACAATAGCACAAGATATAAGAGAACAAACTCTAAATGATTCGTTTGAAAGATAATCTTGTTTATTTGGTTTAAATTTAAATAGTTATAACATCTGTCCCAAAGTTGCATCGAAATGAAAGACTGAAAATAATACAACAAGATTGATAGTTTAAATGCAAGTAGAAAACCATGAATGTAATCTTGTAAAATTTGGGCTCCAATGCACATCAAGGACGTCAAGAATCTTATTCACCTGAGAAATACATGCTTAAAAGTGTCAACAATAAAGTTGGTGAGCTCATAGGTTTATAAAATTATAAATGTGAATCACAAGATTTTAAAGTATGTATGACAGTATAATAAAAACAAAACCACACAAAATGCGTTTACTACGGTCTAAGCTCATGACACCGATGTATCAACTAAAAGGATAAGTTCCCTTGCAGGTGCCCTACCCAGAATACCCGTAAGGTAACTCAAATGGAATTTTGCCCGTTTGACATGTACTTTATTTAAACCGGCCGGGATGTCAACGCTAATAGATGTATAACTCAAATAGAATTTCGCCCGTTTGACATGTACTTTATTCAAACTGGCCGGGATGTCAACCCTAATAGATGTATAACTCAAATGGAATTTCGCCCGTTTGACTTGTACTTTATTTAAACCGGTCGGGATGTCAACCCTAATAGATGTATAACTCAAATGGAATTTCACCCGTTTGACATGTACTTTATTCAAACCGGCCGAGATGTCAACCCTAATATGGAATCTCACAAAGTCTTGAAAAGTAATGGCATTGTTATAAAATAAACGAGCATGTAAACAAGTTTGTAAACGAGTATGTAAACGAGTTTGAAACCAATAATGTAAACAAGTTTGTAAACGAGCATATAAACGAGTTTGAAATCAATCATGTAAATGAGTTTGTAAACGAGCATGTATTCTCCCCCAAAAGAGTTCAAAACAAGAAAAATAGGGGCTATGAGACTCACCTTAAGTGATGGAATTGATTTTAGAAAAATCAACAAGGAATGTCGTCGATAAGGACCGGTATGCAACCTATTTAATAATAGGTGGATTTAGAATAACGCATGTAAATATAAACAATGCACTATATTTTATCTTGTTATATCACCACCTAATAGTTTTAGTTTTAGCTTGTAAATCAAAATAATGATTTCGTTAAGTTTACCACTTTTATTATTTTTACAATGACAATATATATATAGTTTGATTAATTTATAAAGTTTAAAATGCGTATAAAGATTATATAAGTGATGCTATAGTATTTTCTAAGGTTTTTATAGTCCAAATGGACACAAAAATGTTCGAAAATCTAAATTACTATTCCTAACAGCAACATGTATTTGTAAAAAGTGTGAATGTAGTAAAAGCAAACAAATTTATATACGTATAGTATTAATCCCGTGAAAATTTCTTTCCAAAATACTTCTCAAACAAGAGAAATATAAGGTAAAAATCTCACTAAAGAAAACACAATATGTATATTTTTATCCGGGAAGTATTGTACTACTCGGGTCGTGTCCCAACGAAATCGTGAATTGAGAATTGGGAATAATTCGGATTCGAGTTAAGATTGATAAAGGATTTTTGAACTTTTGATTATACTACAAATATAATAGCACGAATTAAAAACAATTAACTAGCTCGAAATTTAAATGCACGAAAAGTAAAAACGCGAGCTAAAACTGAAATTTAAAATCTAAGGCACGACTTTTAACAAATTTTATACCTAAAAATCACAAATTTAAAAAGAAAATTTTAGGAAAAAGAATTGGAATTTTTTAACTATTTTTGAATTTTTTATGAATTTCTAAAGATTAATGAATTAACAAAAATAAACTTTTTCTAAAAATTATCACTAAAATTTTACTTTTATTTTTCAAAATTACTAGATTTAAAAAGAAAATTTTCTCAAAAAGAATCAAAAATTTTCAACTATTTTTCTATTTTTTATGATTTTTCTAAGAAAAAGAAATTAACTAAAGTCTATTTTAATTTCTAGAAAATACAAATTAAATTGGAAAAATTAAGAAAAATGGCTTTAATCTACTTGAATGGTGCAGAAATCAAATGGAACAAAAAGCCCCAATTTTTATACCCTAATTGAACCCTAATTTTATCAATTAAAACCTAAACCTAATTTTTATTAAACTAAAATGAAAATTATAAAACTAATTATTATTCTTAGAAAGAACAGGGTAGAAAGTGTAAGAAACGAAAGAAAAGGGTAGGCGGGTAAACTATTAGGAATTTACACTATAGTGAAAACGAATAACCTTGAACTATGAGAAAAGTACCAAACAGACCCTACGCTATGGCTTATTTTTGGCTTATTAAAAATTGAGATTCAGCTAAAACTTAAAACTACAAACTTGTTGAGGAGCTTATTCTAAACAACTTTAATGAAGGCAACTTGAACTTTTAACAACTAGATAAGCTAGAAACTTAGGCTTTTTAAATCTGTTACAGAAAGTAGGGGTTTAAAAGCTTTTCTAGAATTTGGCTTATTTCTAGCTTATTAGTAAATGAAATTGAAAACTAAAAGAAGCTTTATGTAGATTAAGATGTAACCTAAGGATATCTAAACTAAAACTAGCTAGGTATTAACAAGTTTAACAAGAACTTTGTTATTGAAAAATGCAAGTTTTGGCTTAAAACTGTTATAAGCTTTTTCACATTAGCTAAACAGCTTATTCCTTGACCTATAAAGCTGAAACTTAGAAGTTAAGCTAGTATAAAGTTGATAAGCAAACCTAGATAAAAGATTTCTAAAAATTCAAACTAAAAATAAGAATTCAATGAGAAAATTAAGCTAGACTCTAATGCACTGTTGTACTACTTTTTGCAGGAAAAATAAGCTAGATTAAAAGCTTGATAATGAAACTTAAGTGATGAATTTTGTAGAACTAATAGAGAACTAAAGAGAACCTTAATCCTAGATTCTAACTCCTAATTACACAGGCTAAAAGACAACTAGAAATTTGAACAGCAACAACAGTTTTAACTGTTGTAGCTGATATACTTGACCAAAGCTACTTGCAGGCTAAGTTCTAAAGTGATAACTTTTTAAACCTACTAAATCCTTGTATCTAAACCTGCCTTGGACAATGTTGAATATTAGAAAGCTATAAATTTCTTAAAGCTTAAACTAATTTGCTATCTAAAGTGCCCTGGTGCTGGATCAAATCATTAAGCTCAAATCTCTTAAATTCTTCACACTAACTCTTAAAACCTATTGTACACTTGATATCATAGCCTAACAAAACTGTATGAAAAGCTTTGACATTGAATTTTTGACTTTAAGAGTCAAATATTTCTAAATCCAAACACTCCTTAACAGAAACTATCAAAACTAAAGAATGCTCAAAATCTATTTTAACACTAAAACAGCTAAATTCTTATATCTACTTCTACTAAAAATGACCTACTTAAGCTATTTTAAAACTAAAGTCCATAGCTTATTGGAAAGAAATAGCTAGTTTCTCTCCTAGCTTATTTAAGACTAAATGACAGATTTGAAAATTATGAAAACTAAATGAATCCTAACTACCAAAGTTTAAAACAAATGCATATTAAAATTAACTCAACAAGTCTAGACAGGATTAGGCACAAAGAAAACAAAGGAAATAAGCTAATTGAATTAAGCTATGATTAAGCTAAAATGAATTTTAGAAAGTTAAACCTGAGATTATTGTAGTCTCAGAACCAAGCCACTCTATCTGAGTGAGTGGCTTAAACAACATGAACCTATTGACTTCCAAAGCCTCTAAACCTGAGCTTAAAAGCTCAATAAGCTATATTAGCTTATTTACTTCAAAAACTTCTAAAATGAATCAAGCTTCCTCAAGTGTCCATGATTTGATGTAACTTGAACTAAATGAGTAAATGAAAGACTTAAAACTATTTTTTTGACTAAATTTGAGCTTATGAACAGGTATAAGCTCAAAAGAGCTTATTGAGAGCTTATTAAATAAAAACAGTTTAATATTGAAAAGGTAAAACTATTGAAGCTTAAGAACTGAATGTTATTACTCAAAATGATTAAGTACAAGCTGAAATAATAAAGGTACAAGTACTTTAAAACTGAATTTAAAAAGCTTAAGAGAAAGTGCTTAAAAGAATACGAAAAATTACAAACTAAAAAAAATAAAACTGCTAAGTAACTCTCAAAATGAACGTTTTCACTTCTATTTATAGAAGATTGAAGAAAAAAATGAAGACTTCAAGCTGTTGATGAACTTATGACATGTTCGAGCCAATTGTGAGCTGCCACGTGGACTTAAGATGAAATTAGACCAATAGAGTGATGCCACGTATGCGTGATGATGCAGAGGGTTAAAATACGAGGTAAAATTGATCTTGGAGGAGCGGGGAAAGGGTTTTTGAAGAAGCTGGGTTTGTAGGGGAAATTGGCGGGAAATGTTGTTAGAGAGGTGGTTAGGGTTTTTAAACCGCGCTTTGTGGTTTGAAACTTTGAAGTTATTACAACTATGGTCCCTGCGTTTATATCTTCCAATTGTAGTATAAAAGAAGTTTCGGAAATTGCATTTCTAGCCCTTGTAGTTGATATCTTCCTTTTTCCTCTTATAAACCACTTTCATCTTTTGGCAATTTTGGTCCTTTGACTTTCATTTTGGCTTTCTTTCCTTGTGTCAGGCTGATCCGGCTTTTGATTGTCTTTCCGTCTTCACTCTTTGTCTTGCCTTTTCCGTTTCTTGTCAGTTTTGACTGATTTTGCTCACTTTTGTCCTTTTTATCCTTTCCTGCACAACAGACACAAAAGCACACATTTTTCTATCCTTTTGGCATTTTCTGGCTTTTATTTGGCAAAATCCCGGGTAATTTATTTGGTTTTACACTTTCGGGCTTCAAAACTGTGGAGATCTTTATGACCCCTTAGATCGTTATTAAGACTCATCTAGGATATAGTAACAATGATTAATAAACTTGCACAGCGGAATAATAAAACAAAAATCAGAGTTACTTCAAGGTTTTCTTTATTCATTATATCCCCAAGATCAAATGATCCTTGAGGCTAAACTAACTAATACATAGATGTCTATAACACATCTACTAACTATCTAACTATGCTAACTAACTAAACGTGTACACACACACGTTTTGTTTTAGTCGACTCTCATTGAGAACACACACTTTTTTTGATACTAAAACAATATGCCTAGACCTCCTTTTATAGCATAAGGAGTCAAGGCTTTACATGGAAACTATTTAAAAGATATTAATGAGTTTGACTAAATCTTTATTTCTTCATCTTTATCTCTTTTTGACCAAATCTTGGTCAAGGCTTTACATGGAAACTATTTAAAAGATATTAATGAGTTTGACCAAATCTTTATCTCTTCATCTTTATCTCTTTTTGACCAAATCTTTATTTTCTTCTACATCTTGTAGAATCCCATAATGACGACTTTGGTCCTTTTGTTTCCATCTTGTTTCATTCATGTTTTGTCTTATCAACTCAAATATAATTCCCAACAATCTTCCCCTAGTTGATAATGACAAAACCAAATAAGCACGAACTTCCCCTAAAGTTAATATACGAATGAAAACTTCCCCTTAAGCTACCAAGGATCTACAAGTTGCAAATCATCAAATCTTCTTCCCCTTTTTGTCATCATCAAATCGGGAACTAAAGTATGCAACTTCGATCTTCACAACCACGAACCAATATTACACTTCTAATCCAAGCCTTCTATCTCCTCAAATTACCCACCATTAAGCACAATAAGAAAAATGAACTTGAGTAGTAGACACTCACACTAGCAGTAGTAATAATGACTAGTAGTAGCAAAAACCTTCACCTCGATGTAGCATGTAAATGATTAAACATTTTAACATTAAGCTTCCCCTGAAACCCATATGTAACCATTTCTTGAATCTTCAATTCGGTAGGCTTTAAGTAATAATTACTGATGAAGAAAATTAAGTATAACGAACTTGATGATGAAGTAGAACAACCTAAACTTGTGTCTTATATCTTGTTTATCCACGCGACGTCGAACTCATACCAAGACCAAAATATAAGTAGATCGCAATCTCTTGACAAAATCCTCATCTATGAGACACATATCTAAAGTGATAGCAAATGTTGAGCATTTGAGCCCATTAGAAAAAATCACACATCTTTGCTAGATCGTTTATGTTCTTCGTCACAACGTTATAAGCACGAACAAGTTACCTCCTCCTAAAAGGTATGATAAAACACAAACCCAAATAATTCAACTTCAACTTCAAATAGGTAATAAACAACCTTCTTCGTAACTAATTCGAACAAATAATCCAAAATATGAGCCTTTGAAACTTTTAGGAACATTTCAAACCAATAACTTCCAGAACAAAAACTTCGAAACACCTTATCGTATAAAGTCGACACAACAAAAACCTTGAACAATCCTAGATATCGAGAGCCACGAGGCTCTGATACCAATTGTGGAGATCTTTATGACCCATTAGATCGTTATTAAGACTCATCTAGGATATAGTAACAATGATTAATAAACTTGCACAGCGGAATAATAAAACAGAAATCAGAGTTACTTCAAGGTTTTCTTTATTCATTATATCCCCAAGATCAAATGATCCTTGAGGCTAAACTAACTAATACATAGATTGTTCTATAACACATCTACTAACTATCTAAACTATGCTAAACTAACTAAACGTGTAATACACACACGTTTTGTTTTTGTCGACTCTCATGAGAACCCACACTTTTTGGCTACTAAAACAATATGCTAGAATCCATTTTATAGCATAAGGGAGTCACGGACTTTTCATGGAAACTATTTAAAAGATATTAATGAGTTTGACTAAATCTTTATTTCTTCATCTTTATCTCTTTTTGACCAAATCTTGGTCAAGGCTTTACATGGAAACTATTTAAAAGATATTAATGAGTTTGACCAAATCTTTATCTCTTCATCTTTATCTCTTTTTGACTAAATCTTTATTTTCTTCTACATCTTGTAGAATCCCATAATGACGACTTTGGTCCTTTTGTTTCCATCTTGTTTCATTCGTGTTTTGTCTTATCAACTCAAATATAATTCCCAACAAAAACTTTTATTACTTTACCGAAAAATCATTCCGAGCAAGTTTCTAGTCAAAATTACAAAAACCAATTCTGCCAGATTATATAAAAAATTATTTTTGTCGGTATTGTTTCAAATCTTGTTTTGACCATAACTTTTTTGTTTTACGTCTATTTTTTGAGTTCTTTATATGCCCGGAATCGCATTAAGGTGTACTAACATATTTTTAAGGTTTTAACTCGTCGTAAAATCCCTATATCTACTGCCTAATTCGGATGCCCTTAGGGGTATTTTATACACTTCAAAACTATAATTTTAACCTCATTTTCACAAAACAACAACCTCTAATCTAACCACTTCAACCTCTTCCACAATCAACACATCCACACTAACTTAATCTCATTCAACACTTCACAATATAATTAAATAACTTATAAAATCAAATAAGCTAGATTATGAATAACAACTTGACAACATGTTTAATAATTATAAGTAAGTATTGTTCTTGATTTCTTTGCAAACATTTATAAAAGTTTACTAGTTGGTGATATAACTTTTTAATCAAGATGTTTATGTGCAAAAATAAATAATGTAAGTATACAAACATGTATGAACATAATCAAGGTGAATAAAAATCACAAGAGTGTGTAGAGTATGCTTACAAAGCTTATGAACACAAAATGAAACGTAGGCTTTGATTTTTAACCCAAAAACCTTATAAAACCCAACTTGAAAATCTTAAAACCCTAACTTAGATCTTTGTTGGGATTAAAAGCCTTCTTGAAGTTACTGCTGCTAAGGTGTGTGTTATTGCTGCTAAGCAAAAGTTAATGTTGTTCATTAACTTTAATGAAAAATATGCTAAGTAGTTAGTGTTGTTAGTATAAAGTTAGTACGCTTGGTTCACAGTTATACTGTATAGTATATATTATATGCTAGTGTAAAGTTAGTACTGCTGGTGAAGATTGAAGAAAATATTCTAAGTAGTTACTACTGCTTGTACACAGTTAATGTTGCTGGTGTATAAGTTACTACTGCTGGTGCTAAGTTAATGCTGCTAGTACAAAAATTACAACTGCTCAAAGATTAAGACTGCTGAAAGAGTTTCTACTGTTAGAAGAGAATGGATAAAGATAGAAGAAAGGATAAAGATTGATTGGAGATCAAGATTACTTACGTGATAAGTATTAGTTATTTATAGAATATATCATAGAGAATATTCTAAGTTTTAGGAATATATTGTAAATTGACTAGGACTCCTTGGTGTATAAAAGGAGGTCCTAGGGCATAGAGTTTTGTATCTGTATCAAATCAAAATGAGTCATTCATAGAGTTATCATAGCTTCAAGGTTTTGTAACCCTAATACTAGGAGAGTATTCGTATTATTTGTAATAATATTATTGGAGCTTTTATTGTTGAATTATATTGTCTTGTGTTACTGTTTCATTAAGAATTATTCTTATTGATTAAAGATTAGATTCCGTATAATTTTTAATATATTTAACAAAGTTTCTACTATAGTTGTGTTAGATTTATCTAGCATAATAAAACCTTAACAAGCATAAGGAATTAAAGATCTATTGAAGTGGGATCAACAAATGGTATGAGAGCTTATTGAGAAGCTTTGAATAAAAAGAACATGTTTGAATACACAAGATCTCTTTGCTAGAAGATATGGATTCAGAATCTACACATATGGTGGCTGCATCTAAGGTTCTAATGCTCAAACCTGGTGAGTTTGAGTTATGAAGAATGAGAATAGAATAGTACATCTAGATGATTGACTATGCTCTATGGGAGATCATAGAGAATGGAAACACTGCACCAAAAACAACAGTTATGGAAGGTGTTGCGAAAGTAATACCTCCTACAACTGCTAAAGAAAAGGCTCAAAAGAGGTTAGAAGTGAAGGCCAGAAGCACCTTAATGATAGGAATACCTAATGAACATCAGTTAAAATTCAACTCCATCAAGGATGCTAAGTTGCTGTTGGAAGCTATTGAAAAAAGGTTTGGTGGGAATGCTGCTACAAAGAAAACTCAAAGAAATCTCTTGAAACAGCAGTATGAAAACTTCACTACTCTAAGCTCAGAAACCCTTGATCAAACTTTTGATAGGATTCAGAAGCTTGTGAGTCAGTTAGAGATTTTGGGTGAAACACTTTCACAAGAAGATGTGAACCAGAAGCTGTTAAGAAGTTTGTCACCAGAATGGAACACATATGCTGTTGTGTGGAGGAATAAGCCTGAATTAGAGACAATGAGCATGGATGATCTCTACAACAATCTCAAAGTATATGAACCAGAAGTCAAAGGGACATCAAGCTCAAATACAAGCATACAAAAGATGGCTTTTGTGTCCTCTAACAATGCTGGCAACACTAATGAAGTAGTTAACACTACTCATGAAGTTTCTGCTGTTAGCATTCAAGTTAGTACTACTAACTCCACAAATGTTGATAACTTGAGTGATGCTGTGATCTGTGCATTCTTTTCTAGTCAACCAAACAATCCTTAACTTGCAAATGAAGATCTACAACAACTCCATCTAGATGACTTACAAGAGATAGATTTAAGATGGTAGATGGCTATGTTGACTATGAGAGCTAGAAGGTTCCAAAAGAATACATGAAGGAGGATTACAGTAAATGGAAATGTGTCTATTGGTTTTGATAAATCCAAGGTAGAGTGCTATAACTGCCACACGAGGGGGACACTTTGCTAGGGAGTGCAGAGCTTCAAGAAACCAAGACAACAGGAATAAGGAAAGCTCAAGAAGGAGTGTACTAGTAGAGACAACTACTTCCAATGCCTTAGCGTCATGTGATGGTCTTGGTTGATATGACTAGAGTGATCAGGCAGAGGAAGGACCTACTAACTATGCACTCATGGCTTACTCATCTTTAAGTTTTAATTCTGAGATATCTAATGATTCTACTTGCTTAAAATCTTGTCTTGAAACTGTTGAAGTGCTTAAATCTTAATATGAACAACTATTGAAAAGATTTGAGAAATATGAGTTAATGGTTATAGCTTATAAGACAAGTTTATAGTCTGTAGAAGAAAGACTTGAATTTTATAAAAAGAATGAGTCTGTTTATGTAGAAAAGATTAACGGCTTAAAATGGGACATTCAAGTAGGAGAGATAACTATTGGGGAGCTTAGAAAGAAGCTAGAAATAGTTCAAAAGGAAAAAGATGACATTCAGTTTAATGTAGACAAATTTGAAAATGAATCTAAAAGCTTAAACAAGATTATAGAGAGTCAGATTATAGACAATTACAATAAAGGTTTAGGCTATAATGCAGTTCCACCTCCCCTAATAGGAAATTTTATGCCTTCAAAACTTGACTTGTCATTTACTAGCTTAGAAGAGTTTACAAATGAGCCTATAGTTATTAAGCCTGTAGTTGAGAACAGTGAAGCTAAGGCTAGTGAAGCAAAGCCTAAATCAGTTAGGAAGAATAATGGTGCTCCAATTATTGAGGATTGGGTGTCAAATAGTGAGGAATAAAATGTGTCTCAAACTAAGATTGAAAAAAAAACAGGTAAGCCTAGTTTTGTTAAGATAGACTTTGTCAAAGCTAAACAAACAAACAAAACTGATAGGAAAACTACTAAACAAGTTGAGCACAATAGGCAAAACACTCACATTCCTAGAGGCAATCAAAGAAACTGGAATAATATGATGTCTCAGAGACTAGGAAGTAATTTTGAGATGTTTAACAAAGCTTGTTATGTGTGTGGAAGTTTTGATCACTTGCAGGTTGATTGTAATTATCAAAGGGTGGTAAAACCTGTTTGGAACAATGCTAAAAGGGTGAATCATCAGAATTTTGCCAAAAAGACTCACCCCTGCCCTAAAAAGAACATGGTTCCAAGAGCAGTACTAATGAAGTCTGGCTTAGTATCAGTTAATACTGCTAGACAAGTTAATGTTGCTCACTCAAAAACAACAGTGAATGCTGCTAGACCAAAGTCACATTTTTCTAAAACAACACATTCAATTGTTAAGAGGCCCATTCACAAGAAAACAACATTTAAAAACAATAATTTTAATCAGAGGGTTAATACTGTTAAGGATAAAAATGTTAATGCTGCTAGGCCAAAAGCAGTAGTTAATGCTGCTAGGCCAAAAGCAGTAGTTAATGCTGTTAAGGGAAATAATGTTAATGCTGTTAAGGCCTCAGCTTGTTGGGTTTAGAAACCAAAGACTAAAGTTTTAGACCATGTTTCTAAACACAACAGTGCATCAATCACCCTAAAGAAGTTTGATTATGTTGATGCACAAGGCAGATCCAAGTCAGTGATGGCTTGGGTCCCTAAAAGAAACTAATTTTCTTATCTAATGTGCAGGGCAATCCACAAGTGGATTTACAGGATCAAGGAGTGATAGATAGTGGATGCTCAAGGCACATGACAGGGAACATGTCCTATCTTACAGACTATGAAGAGATAGATGGAGGATGTGTTGCTTTTGGAGGGAACCCTAAAGGAGGGAAAATCACAAGAAAAGGTACACAGTCTAATGGTTTTGCATGTAAAAAAGCAAGTGATAATGCAGGTCAAGCTAGAAAGGAGACAAAACCTGTCAAAGATTACATTTTGCTACAATTATGGACTGCTGATCCACCATTTTCCCAAAATCCAAAGAGTTCTGATGATGATGGATTCAAACCTTCAAGTGATGTTGAAAAGAAGGTTAATGAAGATCCAAGAAAAGAAAGAGAATGTAATGATCAAGAGAAGGAAGATAATGTTAACAACACTAACAATTTTAATAATATTAGTTCAACTGTTAATGTTGTTGGTACAAATGAGGATAATGCAGAACTTCTAATTGATCTAAATATGCCTGCTTTGGAAGGTTATAACATATTTGATCTCTCAAGTGATGATCAAGAAGATGGTGCAGAGGCTGACATGACAATTTGGATACAACAATCCAAGTCAGTCCTATTCCAGCTACAAGAATTCATAAAGATCATCCTCTTAATCAAGTGATTAGAGATTTGCAATCAGCTACACAAACAAGAAATATGTCAAAGAATTTAGTGGAATATGGGTTTGTTAGTACTACTCTTAAATAAATAACAAACCATAAAGATCTTCAAAACTTCTTGTTTGCTTGGTTTTTATCACAGGAAGAACCTAAAAAGTTAATTCATGCATTGAAAGATCCAAGCTGGATAGAGGCTATGCAAGAAAAGCTTCTACAATTCAAGTTACAAGAAGTTTAGACTTTGGTGGAATTACCAAATGGAAAAAGAGCCATAGGCACTAAATGGGTATTCAGGAATAAAAAGGATGAAAGGGGAATTGTGATAAGAAATATAGCAAGATTGGTTGCTCAAAGGTACACACAAGAAGAAGGGATTAACTATGATGAAGTCTTAACCCCTGTTGCAAGAATTGAAGCAATTAGGCTATTCTTAGCTTATGTTTCATTTAAATATTTTGTGGTGTATCAAATGGATGTAAAAAGTGCTTTTCTCTATGGAAATATTGAAGAAGAGGTGTATGTATGTCAACCACCAGGATTTGAAGATCCAGACTTTCCTGATAAAGTATACAAAGTTGAAAAAGCATTGTATGGACTACATCAAGCTCTTAGAGCTTGATATGAAACCTTGTCAACATATCTGTTGGACAATAGGTTTCAAAGAGGGAAAATTAACAAGACCTTATTCATCAAAAGATACAAAGGTGATATTTTGCTAGTCCAAGTTTATGTGGATGATATCATTTTTGGTTCAATAAAGAAGGAGCTATGCATTGCATTTGAGAAGTTGATGCATGACAAATTTCAGATGAGTTCTATGGGAGAACTTACATTCTTTTTGGGATTACAAGTGAAGCAGAAGAAGGATGGGATATTTATTAGTCAAGATAAATATGTTGGTAAAATTTTAAAAAAATTTGGGTTTATAGAAGTCAAGACTACAAGCACACCAATGGAAACTCAAAAGCCTTTGCTCAAGGATGAAGATGGTGAAGATGTTGATGTTCATATTTATAGGTCAATGATTGGTTCATTGATGTATCTTACATCTTCAAGACCTGACATTATGTTTGCAGTGTGTGCTTGTGCCAGATACCAAGTCAATCCAAAGATTTCACATCTTCATGTTGTGAAAAGGATTTTTAGTTACTTAAAAGGTCAACCAAAATTAGGCCTTTGGTATCTAAAAGATTCTCCTTTTGATTTGGTAGCATACACTGATAGTGATTATGCTGGAGTAAGCTTGGATAGGAAGTCTATAATAGGAGGTTGTCATTTTCTTAGATGTAAATTAATATCATGGCAGTGCAAGAAACAGACAGTGGTTGGAAATTCCATAACAGAAGCTGAATATGTGGCTGCTTCAAGTTGCTGTGGAAACAATAACAATACTATTTGCATAATTAAAATTCTTGTTTTTCATTCAAAAATAAAGCATATATAGATTAGACATTATTTTATTAGAGATTGCAATGATAAGAAATTGATTCAAATGGTTAAAATCCATACTGACAAGAATGTTGCAGATTTGCTTACAAAAGCTTTTGATGTAAGTAGAATTCAATATTTGATTTCTAGTATTGGAATGCTAAATCCTCAAAGTCTTTTATCTCTTCATGTTTTTGTAGAGTTTTGTATGAATTAATACTGTTGTTTATGTCATTAAAAGTTTCTGCTGTTAAGTATAATTAGTACTGCTGGTTATACTTAATACTGCTGAGTTTATGCTATTAGTTATACTTAATACTGCTAGGTATAATTAATACTATGAAAGTTGCTATGGATTGTGTTTTTCTTGGTTTTGAACTAACATTTTGCAAGAAAAGCAAAGAAAAGTGTTAGATTATGTGGAATAAAAACAGACGGAGTGATTTGGTGAGTAAAAGAATTGAGAGAATTTGTGAGTCGAAAAACAGAAAGAGAGCTATGTGAAATAAAAACAGACAGAGTGATTTTAGTGAGTAAAAAGAATTGAGAGAATTGGTAAGAATAAAAACAAAAAGAGAGCTGTATGAAATAAAAACAAACAGAGTGTTTGCACTGGAATTGAAGTTAATGCTGGTAACTCAAAGTTAATGCTGCTAGGTATAACTTAATACTGCTGGTAAAAGTTAATGCTGCTAGGCATAAACTTAATACTGCTGTTGAAAGTTAATGCTGCTAGGCATAACTTAGTACTGCCAGTTGAACGTTAATGCTGTTGAGAGTATTTTCATAAATACTTCGATTAAGGGTTTCATTCATTCATTTAATTGATTTTAATCTTTCAAATACTCTCTAATCACAAACCCTAACTCAATTTCATCATCCATCATCAAAACCCAACATAATGACGACCCTAAAGTTTGCTGATACTCATTACATGGTCGCGTTCTTGTCTAAACCCACAGAAAGTGAAGGGTTTGAACAAATTGTGGATTTCTTGAATGCACACTCTATTAAGCATGCATTAATGGTTAATCCTACAATCTATACTTCGTGTATTGAACAATTTTGGGCTATTGTCAAGGCAAAAACTGTCAATGGGGAAGTACAGTTTCAAGCCCTAGTGGATGGAAAGAAGATAATCATAACTGAATCAACTGTGAGAACAAATCTTCAACTAGAAGATGCTGATGGTGTTGATTGTCTACCCAATGATACTATCTTTGAACAACTTACACTGACGGGGTATGAGAAAATTTCTCAGAAGCTTACTTTCTATAAGGCATTCTTTTCCCCACAATAGAAATTCCTTATTCATACTGTTTTACAATGCCCAAGTTCTAAGACTACTGCATGGAATGAGTTTAGTAGCACTATGGCATCTACAATTATCTGCTTAGCTATAAACCAGAAGTTTAACTTTTCAAAATACATTTTTGAAAGTATGGTAAAGAACTTGGATAATGTGGGTAAATTCTTGATGTATCCAAGGTTTGTGCAAGTATTTCTGGATAAACAAGTTGATGGGATGGCAAGTCACAAGATAATTTACATTGCACCCTCTCACACTAATAAGATATTTAGGAATATGAGAAGGGTAGGAAAATGCTTTTCTGGAAGAGAAACACCATTATTCCAAACAATGGTGGTACAAGATCAATCAGAAATGGGTAAAGGTTCAGCAATACACACTGATCCCCATTACACACCCACTTTTATTCAACCATCAACATCTTAACCTCAAATGAAGCAAAGATCAAGAAGGCCAAAGAGAAAGGACACTCAGGTACCTTAGTTTAGTGTTCCTAGTGATAATGTTGCAGATGAGGATGTCAATGAGGAGATGGATGATAGTTTGGTGAGGGCTGCCACTACTGCTACTAGCTTATATGCAGAGCAGGATAGGGGTGACATCTATAAGACCCGATCCAAGGCAACACTTAATGAACCAAGTTCCCCAGGAACTAGTTCAGGTAGTGGTCCCAGGTGCCAATAAACCATAGGGGATACTATAGCTTAAACTAGGTTTGAGAATATATCTAAATATTCCAATGATCCACTGCTCGTAAGAGGTAACACACTTCGAAGTGGTGAGGATAGAATGAAATTAAAGGAATTGATGGAATTATGTACCAATTTACAAACAAGAGTTCTTGATTTGGAGACTACAAAGACCACTCAAGCTAATGAGATTGCAAGTTTGAAAAGGAGAGTCAAGAAACTAGAGAGGAGTAATAAGTCAAGAACTCATCAACTTAAAAGATTATACAAAGTTGGTTCATCAAGAAGGGTTGAATCCTCTAAAGATGATGGTTTAGGTGAAGAGGATGCATTCAAACAGGGGAGGATAGTTGATATTGATACTAATAAAGACATTTACTTGGTCAATGTTTAGACTGATGAAGATATGTTTGTTGTTAATGACTTAGATGGTGATGAGGTGATTGTTTAAAGTGTAGATGTTGTTAACACTGCTAAGGAAACAAGAAGTGTGGTTGAAGAAGTTACTGATGTTACAATTCCAGTTAGTGCTGCTACAACTCCAACTACAACAACTGCAATAATTGATGTTGAAATAACTTTTTTTCATGAACAGGAGCAAGCACCTACACTAACAGTTTCTTTACAACAACCATCATAGGTCAAGGTTTCGGACAAGGGTAAAGGCAAAATGGTTGAACCAGAACCTGTGAAGAAAATGTCTAAGAAAGATCTACTCAGGCCAACCAACCTCAAGGAATTCTTTTAGAGAGCCCAAGTGAAGCCTACTACAACAATACAACTACACTAAAACCCTCCACAAGACAAAGGCAAAGGTATTATGAATGTGAAGATACCTGTGGAGTGAAAAAGAAAGCCGAAATAAAGAAGCAAGAGCAAGAAGAATTGAAGAAGAACAGTGCCTTCAAGTACAAAGATGAAGAAAGGAAGAATAAAGGCTTGCCAGATGAAAAAGCACAACAAGTTGAAAGAAGCTAAACATAGCATGGGATGATTTGGGGGGTTCAGGCTTTAAAATGAAGCTTATGATCATGTAGGCTCAATAGAACTGACTGCAAGCTCAGAGCAAGAATAATTACTGATGAAGAAAAGGCAAGATTGATTGTACAATTCTTAGAGCCAAAGAAGAAAACATTTTGCCGCTAAAGAGTAGAAGAAAAAGAACAGACACCAACAAGTACCTCATCAAAGAGTATCATGTGGGTAACTTATCTAAAAAACATTAAAGGATGGAAAGGCCCAAAAGTTGAAGAACTCGTCTAGCCAATATTCAAGAATTATTTGACAAAGCAATGAAAAAGGTGAATACCTTTGTTGACTACAAGATCTATAAAGAAGGAAAGAAAAGCTATTTTCAAATTATCAGAGCAGATGGTAATTCTCAGATGTATTTAACTTTTGGAAAGATGCTTAAAAACTTTAACAGAGAAGACTTGGAAGTTCTTTGGAGTATAGTCAAAGCTAGATTTAAGAAGACAGAGCCAGTAAATTACATGGATAATTTCTTACTTCTTAATTTGAAGACCATGTTTGAACATCATGTTGAGAATAAGTATAGAAGAATCAACAAGGGATTAGTTTAAAAGTGGCTAACTGGCAATGAAGTGTTTGGAAGCATCCTCCTGGTGATTAATGAAGCTTTCAATGAAGAAACTTGAGATTTTGAAGAAGAATATCAAGTTTAGGGGAGGATTGTTGGGATTAAAAGCCTTCTTGAAGTTACTGCTGCTAAGGTTTGTGTTACTGCTGCTAAGCAAAAGTTAGTGTTGTTCATTAACTTTAATGAAAAATATGCTAAGTAGTTAGTGCTGCTAGTATAAAGTTAGTACTGCTAGTTCACAGTTACTACTGTTAGTATATATTAGTACTGCTAGTGTAAAGTTAGTACTGCTGGTGAAGATTGAAGAAAATATTCTAAGTAGTTACTACTGCTTGTACACAGTTAATGCTGCTGGTGTATAAGTTACTACTGCTGGTGCTAAGTTAATGCTGCTAGTACAAAAGTTACAACTGCTCAAAGATTAAGACTGCTGAAAGAGTTTCTACTGTCAGAAGAGAATGGATAAAGACAGAAGAAAGGATAAATATTGATTAGAGATCAAGATTACTTACGTGATAAGTATTAGTTATTTATAGAATAGATCATAGAGAATATTCTAAGTTTTAGGAATATATTATAAATTGACTAGGACTCCTTGGTGTATAAAAGGAGGTCCTAGGGCATATAGTTTTGTATCTGTATCAAATCCAAATGAGTCATTCATAGAGTTATCATAGTTTTAAGGTTTTGTAACCCTAATACTAGGAGAGTATTCGTATTATTTGTAATAATAATATTGGAGCTTTTACTGTTTGTTGAATTGTGTATTTATAGAATTGTGTTCATAGAGTTACTGTTTCGTTAATAATTTTTCTTATTGATTAAAGATTAGATTCTGCATAATCTTTAATATATTCAACAAAGTTTCTACTATAGTTGTGTTAGATTTATCTAGCATAACAAAACCTTAACAAGCATAAGGAATTAAAGATCTATTAAAGTGGGATCAACAATCTTGAAACCCAAACTTGAAAACACCTTGAAACACCTTAGATATCAACCTTGAACACACTAGATTGCTTGTAATATCAAGAAAATGGAAAACTATGGAATTGTTATGGCTTATTTTTGAGCCGTGGGTAGAAAGAGAGAAACAAGAGAGATTTTGTAATTTTGCAAGTGATGAAATGAGATAGGAAAATCTAGTTGTTTATATACAAGTATAAGAAATATCTAGTAGGTAAAATGGTATAATAATTTCATGAAATCAAGGAAGGGGGCGTGGTTTTGTAAGAAATAAAGAGTGGGTGGTGTGGTGGTGTAAGAAAGTTGATAGAAGTGTAAGAAGGTTAGAAGAAAAGTGAAACATAGTTGGTAGGATATTTTGTAAGTAGAAGACTTTGTGGTATTTTGCATATATTGTGTATATATCATAAGGGTCTGGTTTATAAGTATTTAGGAGGAGGGAAATAATAAATTTTGATAAGGTATAAGTATTGTGGGTATTGCTAAAGGTGGTATGGTTTACATGCATGTATGAAAGTTCATAACACGAAACGTTAGCGTTTTACGTAAAATATAAGAATAAAATAATAAATGTTATAAATTATATTCATAATAATTATATAACACATAATTGACGTAAACATATATTTGTCAAATGTCGGTTTACGTTAATTATTGATTTTTGATTTACGCGATTTAACTTAACGGTTGAAATTAAAAGTAAACACATAAAGGTTCAAAGTAAATAGTTTTGAGTTTATTGACGTAAAATGAATTGAAATTGCGGGTTGTCACAATCGTAACCATAAAACCGTTGAAAATCAATTAAAGTGTTTTATAGAATTATCAAATCGTTTGACACTTTGAGAGTTTCATCTTTTGAGAAACTCCCCCTACACACGTGCATCGATAATCGAAAGTGTTTCGCACATGTGGGTAAGAGTGAAAAGCACTTTGAGTCTTTTAGATCACTTATTATTTTCTATATCATATTTTAATCACATTTCTCCTCGTATTTTAAATACTAAGTCACTTAGTTTTTGAAATACCGAGTGATTAAAATTTGTCGTGAAAAATCTATGGGGAGAAAAATGTTACAACATGAATTATGTGGAACTATTTCTTCTTGCTCCTGTTTAATTTTACATATGTGACACCAGAAAAATAATACCAAGTTGTAAAAAATTATAAAATTGAGGGTGAGACAGTGTTTAGCACACAATTTTGAAAGATTTTGAAATGTCATTGAAGAATTCTTGAAAAATTATGCTCAAATACTGGATCATCTTATAACAAACATTCTAAAGTAAGTTGTGTCATTATTACTGATTTGTTATTAAGAAACTTTTGATAATGTGTTGAATACATAAGAATTGTCATGAGATGATGTATCAAAAATCATTAAAACTTTATTTTTCAGAAAATTCCCCCTAAATGTTGACTCATTTAAAAAAACGATGCCACTTGTTGAAATGATCGTCTTTGAAAACTTTGTGAGGGATGGAGTGTTGAACACGTAATTTTGAAATTTTTTGAATTGTCATTAAGAAATTCTTGAAAAATCATGTTTAACTTTTGAAAACCACACGTTAGAAGACTTCTCTTCTAATCGGTAAGGATAAGCGCCCAAAAATGTACACTCTCCTTTGTCATTGGGGTCCGAGTTGTAATCTGAGAGCGATTACAAGTCATAAAGGAAATTAGAAATGACATGTTTTTAAATTTTTGAACTCTTGCTCGAACTTCATTTACATACCCATGTCAATGTTAATCAACATTTCTAGGTACGTAAATGTTATCGATTACATGAGACATGTCGAGAAGCTTCTTTTTGGAAATTTTTTGATTTTTTGATTTTGTATTGTGTTTTTGAAATTTTATATTTTTGTATTTGATTTTATATGTTTTATATTTTTGTATTTTGTTTTTCTTAAATAATTTACATGTCGATGTTTGATGAAGTCTGTCAAGCATATTCATTTACCAGAACCTCCAGTTCTGCTAGAGTCAAACATTTCATACCTAGTCGTCTAACAAGATACTCATACCTTACCTGCGAAAGAGATTTTGTAAACATGTCAGCTAACTAGTATTCAGTTCTGAAAAAGTATAGTTCAATTATACGATATTCAACCTGTTCCTTGATGAAATGGTAACAGACATTGATGTGCTTGGTACGGGAGTGCTGCACGGGGTTGCATGAGATTGCTATGGCTGACTGAGAGTAGCAGTACAACGGTATTTTATTGTTGTCAAAACCATAATCCTTAACATGTGTCCTCATCCACATTATTTGAGCACAACTTGCGGATAACACCACATACTCAGCTTTTGCTATTGACATTGCAGTGCAGTCCTCTTTCTTTGACATCCAAGTGACTAGCTTTTCACCTAAGAATTGGAATCCTCCAGAAGTGCTTATGCGAGTATCAAGACATCTGGCATGATCGGTGATTGTGCATATATGGGCATGATCAGGCTTTGAAAGGATCAAAGAGTTCTTGGGGGTGATTGCAGGATTGCCAAGTCTTGGATAACCTGTGTCAACACAAATAGAAACACTACGTTAAGTGAAGCGCAAGGGGTGTCCCTGCGAATCATCTTCGACCTGAGAGTAAGTATGTGTTGTGTAATGTAAAGTATAGTGAATAAGTATGTATGAGGGCCTTAGCCATACCTGAAGACATTGCCATCTATTTATAGTTGTAGAAATGAGATGGAATGAGGTCTATCACAAATGTCGGTGATCGTGGGGATGTCCCACATTTTAAGGTATAATTCCAGGAACTGTATGCCACGTTCTCTATCTTGGTGGGAAAGCTTTGATAGAGAGGGAGATCATTGGTGATTGACTTAAGCAAGTCTGACCTTTGCCCTAGTTTTGTCGAAGGCCTTACCGCGAAGGGTTAGGGTCTTCGCGGGCGGATTTCCATACCGGTAATCATCTCGAAGATGATTTTACGCCATTCAAAACTATTTAAAGATCCCATGGTGCAATTGGAAAGTGGATCTCATTCGAGCTCGAAAGGGAGGCCTTCGAGCCAGAGAGGAGGGTACGTCATCAAACCCCGCAGTCGAATGTAATGTATGCATCTATGAATGCATTACTTTCGACTTCTCTAATAAAAACCAAATCTTGGGCCACTACCGAAGACCCATATAGGCGTACTCTATGCATTGAATTGTAAGCCCACTTGTCATGGGGTTAGTTACAGGTTTAAATGCAGATTACTCAAGAGTTAGCCTTGGTTCTCGCGCACTTCACATCCAATCTTTACTCTTGTCTAAAATCCAGATAATGCTATAACACCCTACATGTGGACGGCTGTGAAGCATTTTATCATCAACTATAAATTCTTCATCCTAAACCCTTCTTTTCCTTTTACCGTCTTGTTTGTCTTTCTACTTGTTTTCTTCGAATTGGTGTGTGGCCATCTCTAAGGTAAGAGAATAATCATCTTCTTATTCAATATGAGTGCCAAAGATTCCATAGCTATTCAAACTTGTGAGCTTTCTGAGAAAGAGTTCAATGACTTTCTCGCACTCTACCCTATTCCTCCCGCATACCATGTTATTCTTCCTAAATCCAACCAAACTGTTTTTGATGCTCCTCCTGGATATGTCGGACTGTACACTCATTCATTTTCTCTCGCAAATCTCAGGCTACCTCTCACTGAGTTTTTCTGTGAAGTTCTTGAATATTTTCAGATTCATATATCTAGACTTAACCCTTTTGGTTATGCCAAACCGACTACCTTTGTTGTTACGTGCAAAGCTTATGGTTCTGAGCCCACCGTTGAGCTATTCTGAGGGTTCTTTAATTTTTGTCGGGCTGGTAAATGGTTGACCTTCGTCAAGAGGCCTGAGAAACACATTCCTCATTTGTTTCCCAAAGTCATTACCCGTATCGATGGTTGGAAGAAGAGATTTTTCTATGTTCAAAACTCTATTGTTCAAAACTCTATTGTTCCTGCCAAATACCCACAACTTCTTTTGGAACAAAACAAATTTGACTCAAAATTTTATAAAGATAAGCTTCCCCCCAATATTGAGCAAAATCCCATGTTCCAACGTCTTGGCCATTATCGCATAAGTGTTCGTGTGTTTCCTGATCCCATTCTTTTCTTGGCTGACCTCTAATCTTTGTGGGAACATGGCCAGCAATGACCTGTAATCTTAGTGGGTGGCAAGGGTATTTATCCTCCTAATTTCTTCCTTCGTATTTCTTTTTAGCTGATATATGATTTACCTTTTCTTCTTACAGAAATGGATTTCAGGAACTTTGTCTATGCTGAGGATGAGGAATATTTATCTTTTCTTCCCAAGGAGCCTTCCCCTGGCTTCGGTACTTATTTCCCCTTCGCATCAGTAAATATAGAACCTCTTAGATCTAATGAGGAGCCTGTATTACAGCCTGCTGAGGTTATAGCAGATTCTGGAGGGAGCCCTAAGCCTGAATTATTTGTTCTTCACCCTGGAAGTGTAGCTGCTCGGATAAAGGATAGAAAGTGTAAGATTAAGGGAGGATCATCCAGGACTCCTATGGAGAGAAAGCTTGCTTACGGGTCTTTGAACTCTCGTGCCAAGACTTCTACTTCAAAAGATGATGTCCCTTTTTTGATAGTATCTGATTATGATGAAGGTAAGCTTATATCTTTTGAGATTTTCTCTATTATTCTCCCTGCATCAGAAGTTCACCCAGTGTTTGCTCTTTTTTAGGTCTCTTTGACGTTCCTGAGCTTAAAGATGCCACTGTCTGCCATATCAAGATTTTTGCTATTTTTCCTCTAGCTTGGAAAAACCATTTGGATAATCATATGGACGTGGAGTTGTTGGATCTGCATGACCATTGTTATGCTTGATAGGCTGTTGTTGATAATGATGTGAACAGGAGATCTCGTGAGTTGCTGGAGGTTATTGAGAAGCTAAGAGGGGAGTGTAATGTGATCAAAGAAAGGGAGAGAGCCTGGGAAGAAGTGTCTAAGAGTGTCCGAGTCATGTGTGAAGCTGCCATGTCTGACATCGAAAGGAACCCAACTGTGATTGCCTTGCGAGAGAAGATATCCACTCTGTCTATCAAAGTAAAAGAACACAAAGCCAATATTGAGAGGATGATGTTGGAGAGCCAAAAGTGGGCAAGCTACCAGGCTATCCTTTCGACTTTGGAGTCACAAATTGCTTCCTTAGAGGCTGAGAAGGCACGGTTAGAGGATGTCAAAGTATCCATTCGAAAGGAGGTTGATGATGTGAAGCAAGATAGGATGGAGGTTGTTTCGTTAGTTGTTCCTTATGCTGCTATAGAACTTATCCATTGCGATGATCTGGCTAGCCTGGTTGGCAGGCTTGTTTCTTCTGCTATCTTCTATTGGCGGTGTAAGGCTTTTGAGCAAGTTGCTGCAATGAAAGAGCCCTTCGACTTGTCAAAGGTGAAAGGCTATCACCCTTCATATAAGAAGGAGCATGATCAGGCTGGTAACGATCTTGCTATCACTACTTTTCCTTGGTTGTCAGAATTTATAGCAGATCCCCTAGCTCCTGTTAAAGTCTTATTGTCTAAGAAGCCTTCGTCTCTTCAAAGGCCTGCTCCCTTGAAGACTCAAGCTCTGCTGCCTCTTCCCAGAAAGCTATTCCATTTTCTGTTCTAACTTCTAATATGATGTCCTCGCCTGCTGATGCTTCTGTTGTTAAGCCCTAGTCTTTTCAGGTTGAATGAAAGTCACCATGTAGGTGATAATTTGGTCCCTAAGGGTGACATGTGCCCCTGAAACAATTTGTGTTGGCATGACCTAGGCTTCGGCCTTAAGACATTTTATCCTTATTGGTAATAATTGTTCGTGTAGGCCATTGTATGAACAACTTATGTTGGCCTTTCTGGGTAACTTTGAATAGAGAAACTGAGTCCTAAGTTTTGTGATTATGTTTATGTTCTTCTTATGTGAGAATTTGGGGGACTATAGTTTGACCCCTTATCTTTATAGATAATAAAATGCTTCATCAAGCGAAGGCTCAGGTGTGGCCTTAATGTTTTGACTAGTTGTCAATTTTTTTGAATAAAGGGTTGCGACCCACTTCATTATGTCCTCAAGGCTTCAAAAGAAGCAATGGGGAAAGTTAACGTGAATTTTTTGGATGTTTATATTTTGTAGGGCTCATGTGTGGCCTTACAACATCCTTTCGAACATTGAACTTGATAATATGAGGCTTAAGTGTGGCATGAATATTTTGAAGTATTCTTAATCTTTCCAATGAAGGGTTGTGACCCACTTCATTCTGTCCTCAAGGCTTCAAAAGAAGCAATGGGGAAAGTTAACGTGAATTTTTTGGATGTTTATTTTTCATAGGGCTCATGTGTGGGCTTACAACATCCTTTCGAATGTTGAACTTGGTAATATGAGGCTCAAGTGTGGCCTTTAAATATCTTTTGTTGTAGATATCATCACAAAAGATTTGGAATATATCCGTTTCATTAATAGTGTAGAAAGATTTACATCATCTCACGTATGAACACTTAGTTTGCTATACTTTTTCAAATAGTCAAAACAATGACTTTTGTTTAAAAAGAAAACTGTAAAAAGTAAGTTTTACATGTAAAACTTACGAAGGCTTGCACCTTTTGTTGTTTGAATCAACGAGTGATCAGATGCGTCAATGATTTTGTAGAGTTCTCCTTCCCGAACTTCACTTATCATGTGAGGACCCTGCCATACATGCGGGTTTCCTGCATCGTTTTGCGAAAGTAAAACGAAATCTCCAATCTTGTAAGTGGAGTGATTACTCCTTTCATTGTGGTACTTGCGAAGCTTGTTTTGATAGTGAGCCTCTTCGATTGAAGCTACTTCCTTGCTTTCTTTTCTCTTAGTGGCCTCCTTTTTTTCTTCCCCTGTCATCTTTGGCAACAGCATTTTCGGCTATTGGGATTATAGCCTCGTAGCCATAAGTTAGGTTGAACGGTGTCTCCTTTTAACTAGTCCTGGGAAGTGTTCTATGTATCCACAATACTTAAGCTAGATCATCCACCCATCCTTGTTGACTTCGATTCAATTACTTTTCGATATGGTTCATTATTTCCATACGCTCTGTGACAGGGGAGAAGGATTATGTGACTTTCAATCCTTTGCAAAGATCTACGAATATACCCTCTCGGAAATGTTTTTGTCTTTCGAGCTGATTGTTTGTGGTACTCCAAATCTGCACACTATGTATTCCCATACAAATCTTTTTGCATGTTTTCCGTTTATAGTTGTTAGAGGTTTTTCCTCTACCTATTTCGTGGAGTGTTCTACGACTAATGCCAAGAATTTTAAGCCTCCAGGAGTTTTTGGAAAAGATCCTAGGATGTTGACTCCCCAGTGACTGAATGACCATCTATTTCCAACTGTTATTATGCCGTTTTCAGCTGCTTTCATTATTGTAGATTGCTCCTTGCATTTCTCGCAGTCTTGAATTACCTTTGTGGCGTCTCTGTGCATCGACGACCAATAATATCCTTGCTTCATAATTCTGACCACCATTGAGCGTGGCTCTGCGTTGAAACCACAAGAACCTTCGTGTATTTCTTTTACGATGTCACCAGTCTGTGATGAAGCTACATAGCGAAGCCATAATGTGTAGAGGGACCTTTGGTATAAGTTTCCTCTAATCAGCTTGTACTGAGGTGCCTTGACCTTGATCTTCCTAGATTATTTTGGATCTTCTAGTAATAGACCACTTACCAAGTACTCGTGGATAAGAGTCATCCAGCTTTCTTCTTCCTTGGTTTTAACTTGTAGGATCTCTTTTTCTTCTATTGACCTCTTTTATAGGACTTCGACTAGCACTTCTCTGATCGTTGGTTGCTTGGCTGCGTAGGTACCCTTTAGTTGATTTACCAACAACTGAGAGTCTACGAAAATCGCCAAGCTTACAATTTCCATATCTTGTGCTATTCGCAACCCGGCCAATAATGCTTCGTACTCTGCTTCGTTGTTCGTTGGTTCAAATCTGAAGCGTAGATCATAAGTATACTCTTTTCCCCCGGGGTCTATCAGCATCAGTCCTGCGCTTGAGCTGTCGGAGCTTGCGTCTCCATCAGTATAGAGTTTCCATTTGCAGCTTAGCTTAGTGTTCTCGGACTTCGTATCTGTCCTTCCTTCTGCTTCTTTTCCGCTGTCTTAAAGGGGTACTGCAATGAAAAAATCTTTAGGCGTTTATTTTTTGTCGTCACCCCTCTTCTGGAACACGATGTCATGCTTTCCTAACTCAATTGCCTATTTAGCCACTCGTCTCGATTTCTCGGGTTTTGTTAGCCCCTATTTGATAGGCGAATTGGTTAGGACTGTTACTGTATGTGCCTGAAAATATCTTCGTAGCCTTCTCGCTGCGTGTACCAATGCAAGTATGAGCTTTTACAGTGCTGGATAGTTTTGCTCAGCCCCCCTTAGGACTCTACTTATGAAATAAATGGGAACCTGTTCTTCTTTCCTTTTTGCAAATAAATTTGCGCTTATGCTCTCTGTCAACCCCGAATTAAGTTGTACCTGGGGAAGCAAATGGAAAAGAAAATCTCAATCGAGCTTTCATTAATGTTTGAATAAACATTAAAGCACATGACAGTTCCATCCCGATGAGATGCCACCGGCTCTAAGTGGAGATACCGGGGTCAAAATGGTGTCTTCACTCCCGGTGGAGAGAAGCAAAGGAGAATCCGCAAGGTAGGTGAGAAACGGGAGAAAAGTCCGAATGATAAATGTGAAGGAATCGTCATCTTCAACATTTTGAGAAACATCAATCTCACCTCCCCCTGGGTCAAAATATTCATCTTCGTTAAGTTCATCAAAATTGTTTATCACGGGAGCATCGGGCTCAAAATGTAAGCAAATCTCAACATCCGGTGGTTCCGGAGGAGGACGAAGAAATGACGGATCGAAATGAAATGATTCAAACTCCGGAAGTTCCAAAAGAAAGTCATTTGAATTATCAGAAATAACAACGCTAGTCAACCCTCCCTGATCGGGCTCAACCTCAAAAAGAAACGAATCATACTCGGGAAGAGAGTTATTAGCATGAGTAGTGGTACTGCCACTTCTCGTCTCTTCCGTATCATCGCTAAAAGACTCGAATTCGGGTAAAGAATTATCCAAATGAGAAAGAGAAGTATCGGACTCCTCAAAGAACGAATCACTATCCGTGACGGGGATAGGAAATGAAGAAGGAGACTCGAGCACACAATCCGGAGTAGGGTTATCTTTCAAAGATTCGATATTAGAAATAAGACGATTGATGTTCAACAATTTCTCTCGAAGAATAATGTCTTGGATTTGAAGAATATATTCTAAATCAATCTCTTTCTCTTCTTGATCATCATTCACCTCCTCTAAGCTAACGTACTCGACATCCTTAAAATCATCGTCATCACTTGAAGTATCATCATTGTTGGAATCGGATAAAATCTCAGAATGATCGTTCAAAGCATCAAAAGTAGAAGAATCATCACGAACGGGCACATCACACGTATCGTCGGAAATACCTTCGAACTCACTTGGGAATGGGATAAGGTTCTCAACACTAGTGCTAAGATGCTCGTCCCCCATACTTAGAGAGTTATCGGGTTCCTCGATTGGTAAGACGGGAGTGATTGCTTTAGGCTTTCTCCATATAACAGTATACTCATCATCGTCATCATCGAAGTAGAAAAGCGGATGATTCCAGCTTGGACAATTAATATATTCTGAAAACTCTTCATTGATATTTCGCACATCTTCAAGGAGTTTACTCATCAATTCTTGAATATCCTCTTGTCGATATTGCTTGTCCATCAAAGCATCTTTAATTTCGCCAAAACTTTCCCAAGCTATCAATATAACCTTTGGTGTTATTCCAAAATGTATACGACTAAACTTCCTTAAGAAGGTGCACACGTCCTTCAAAAAGTTGTCTCTAGCTTCTTCATCGTCAATCATAGAAAAATTCCAATATGGAATAGAACTTTGAGCTGTCGGCTTCTTCTTCTCTTGTTGAATTCCTTTAAGAATTTGCAAATCGTTTATAAGCTTAAGAAGCAATTCTTGTAAAACTTCAGGTTGATTCTGCTCTTCTTCCATAGCTTGCTTAATCTTAAGAAATCTCTCCTCGGCTAGCAATAAAGCCATGCACTTTTCATTAGGAGGTATATGATCATACTCCTTTAAAAAGGCTTGTATAGCTTCCATTAAGTCGTCACGAGCTTGCAAAATTTCGTTACTCGTCTCTTGAGGAAATTGATGATTGTCGGGAGACTGCGGGGGTTGATATTGGTCAAAACCGGAAGAATTAGAATTATAGCAAAAATTAGGTTCATAGAAATTTTGGTTCAACGGTTGACACTGAAAAGTTTCATGAGGACCCCCGCAGTTTTCACAACAAAGGTATTGTTGTGGAAAACTTGGTGAAGTTAGTGGAAAATTATTATCGAAGTTTTGATCGAAACACGGGTTCGGATTATAATCAAACGGAACTTGTGTTGGACAATCGTAACCAAAATGAGCATCGTTTCCACATAACTCACAAATATTCGTCTCGTACCGGGGTTGTGGAGAGTAGTCGGAAAAATATTGAGAATTATCGAAAGAATTCGGATTACATCGTGGACAAAATGAACCGACAAATGGCTCTCCACACCCGTAGCAAGGTTGATAAAATGAAGACATGTCGAAGAATTAATCGAATAAGAGGGTAAAGAGAATAAGAATTAAACGAATAAGAGGATCGAGAAGAATATTTATAGATTTTTCAAATAATACATAAGGAAAAATAAGAAAGAAAAATATTTTTGGATTTTTATTTTTAAGATAAAAGGAAAATATTTTTGGGTTTTTTATAAAGGAAAAGGAAAAATAAAAATAAAATAAGAAGAAAAATACTTTTGGATTTTTATTTTTAAGATAAAAGGAAAATATTTTTTGGGTTTTTTATAAAGGAAAAGGAAAAATAAAAATAAAATAAGAAGAAAAATATTTTTGGATTTTTATATTTTTATATAAGAAAATATTTACAAATGAAAGCAATTAACTTCACGGGGAAGGATCTTCAAAAACACTAATCTTCGAACGAAACGCGAAAATCGTACACACTTCCCCGGCAACGGCGCCAAAAATTGATCCGTCCTTTTTAATACATATATATACGTAATATATAAAAACGTAATAATAAGGAAGATAATCAATAATAGTATAGTAGTATTTCCGTCGGGTTAAGAAATTCACCTCTAACCAAAGTGATATCTCTAAAACCTCCCGGGTCGTTTATTCCCCAACGAAGTGTGAATTTGAAAATCGGTTAAGTCCGTGATCGCGCGTTTCGAATTGGTTTAAAAGATTTTTGATTTGGTTTTCTAAATTCTACTTGACATAATGATAAAGTAAATAAAAGCATAAAAACAAGCAAAGCAATTAAGACAATTAAACAAGTAAAGCATTAAACAAAACGAGTATTTAAAATGAGACAAATAAGCAAGCTTAGAAATTCAACAAAAACAATCTAATATTAATGCTAGAATTATACTAAGCAATTAAACTACAAGGATTATGCTAAATTGATCTAAAAGATAAAAATGACTAATATGCTTGCTAAGTGATGTGAAAAGTTCATCAAGTGTGAATTAAAGTCTATTAATGAATTAATTTCCTTAGAAAAGATAATAATTACTAGATGTATAGTTTGACTATTTCTCCGGCTTTTGCCCTTTGAAACATTCAAACTATAAATCTAAAATAATCGAAGATTATTTATTAATTAAACCTTTTTTCAATTCCACACTTAATTACCAAATCACTATATCATTTAACAAGCACTAATTAAACTACTCGCTACTCATAATGATTAAACAAACAAAGATAAACATTTTAAACAAACATAGCATTTAACGACAAAATTAAATCTACACTAAGCATGGCAAAAATCAAATAAGCAAACATTTTATAAAACGATAAAATAATTCTACTCTAAGTATTGAAAAAGGATTAGAAAATGAAACCGAATCGAAGAACCGCAATTAAACGAATACCACCCGGTTTATTTAGCTAAAGCAAATAATTAAATTCGGTCTAGCTAAATAAACCCTTAAGCTCCGCGCCTCATGAGTAGACCGGTACCAATAGCAACACAAACAAAAGCTGTTAACTAAAATACACATATATAACAATGTTACATTTGCGATTACTGTTTACATTAAACTTCTAAATCCAAAAGTAATTTCCTACAAACCAATCAACACAAATCGTAACCCAATTTAAACATGAAAGTCCAAACAAACAAATCAAATTCAGCCCAATAGCAAATCAATTCAGACGCATGACTAATTTATGAATAGATCTAGTTTTAACAATTTGATTTGCTTAACGAGACAAAAATAAGCTACACCTAACACTTAATAAGATGAATTCTCAAGACAAATAGCTATAAGAATTTAGAAGCTCAAATTCGAACAACTTATTACCAATTAAGCATGAATAATCAATTAAGTTGAAAATTCCGAACGAAACTAACTAAAATCGAATAAGCACTAAATATCTAAAAAGCACTTAGGATTAAGCGAACTAAACGATTCATTCAACGAATAAGCTACTTTAGTAATGTATAAGCTACGAACAAAGAAAGCTATTAAATAAGCACTTGAAGAAATAAAGAACCAACTCAATAAGCAATTAAGCAATCGATTAATGATAAGCTAAATCAAAACATCTAATCGAGTAAGCACTTCATGACAACTTTTAAAAACGAGATTTAAACTAATTATACTAACCTAAAAACTTTTGAGACTAAATAAGCTAACCGAATACCAAATAAGCATTTTGAAAACAGAAAAAAAAACTTTGAATAAGCAATAAGCACATAAACGAATCAATCGACGAAACAAATAGTAAATCAAGAGTAGCGAACCACATAAACATCAAAATAAGCAAACACGATTCCAATTAAATTCAAACAAAACTCAATACAAAATATTAATAAGCTAATGATATTAACTGTTACATTAAGCCTAGAAAATTGAAATAAGCTATTACAAAATTAAAAATAAGCTAAAAACATAAAACTAAAAATATAAAAAAACTAACTACCTAGATCTTTTTAAAAATAAATCCTAAATCTAACACTAATATCTCACCCCTCAAATGAAACTGATGCGTCCATATTTATAGTCCAAATGGGGTGAAATGTGTAACTTTTGCCAATCATTATGTAATTATCCAACCAATCATTGGTCTCAATTTAACATCACACGGATCGAGCGAATGTTTAATGCATGATCCACCGTTAGTTGGATGCCACGTGGACTTCTTTTGAGCTTAAATAATACGCAGCATTTTAGTCTGTTGGATCAAATTCATTGTTCAAAAGATATAACTTTGCTTCCTCGCCACGTGGCTTGACTCAATTCGCCATCTTCATTTAAGTGGGATCACACGTGACTATTCTTGAATTAATTTGTTGGGCACGTGAGGTAGAGACATGTATTTTTTATATACTCACACCTTTGATGAATTTGAAAGTTAGAGTATCATCGCCATGTGTATCACTCTTATTCGCCCATCATTTTGAGTGCTCGGTCACATGGTTCTTCAAGAATTATTTATCCATCACGTGCCCATGACGTGTGGATGATATCACAATCATCAAAACTTAATATCTTTTTTTAAAATCTTGGGCCTAAATTGGCTTAGCTTAATTAGAGGGCCAAGTTAACAATAGGCTGGCCTGGCCCATTTAAATGGGCTACGGGCTGGCCCAATAAAATCCGAAAGCACCGTTGGACTCGTAATCTTGCGCTCTTTCCAATCCCGTGCTTGGTTTTGTCCGGTTTTGTCTTTTCTTTTGTCCATTTCTTTAATATCCGTACCTGCACATACACAAACACAAAAACAAGCATATATTTGCAATTTTATTATGTTTTTGGTTATTTGGGCTCGTTTTTCATGATAAAAGATATGTATAAAATAGAAAATACCAGGTTCCTCCTGATTTGATCATGGAAAACCTTGTCTACTAGTCTTTGGTATGTTGCTCTAGCGTTCTTTAAACCAAAAGGCATCTTTTGGTAACAGAAAACCCCTTATCCTGCGAAGAAAGCTGTCTTATCTTCGTCTCCTTCTGCCATTTGTATCTGGTGATAACCCTTGTAGGCATTTAAGAAACATTTTAGTCGGAACCATATGAAAGATTCTACCTTCCAATTGATTTCAGGTAGAGGGTAGCAGTCTTTGGGTCAGGCTTTGTTTAAATCTGTGAAATCAACATACATCCTCCACCCTCTGTCACTTTTCTTTACCATGACGGGTTGGCTACCCATGTCTGATGCTTGACCTTCTATAGTATTCATGCCTTTGTTAGCTCCTCCACTTCTTTACAAGATGCTATGTTGTGATTGGGACCTAAACTCTGTCTTTTTTGCTTGATTGGCTGTACTCATTCAACTTGTGTTCTGTTTTGAAAGGTTTTCCTTCGATCATAATGGTTCTAGGAATCCTCGTCATATCAGCATGGGTCCATGCAAATACATATGCATTGGACCTCAAGAGGTCCCATAGGCTTTCTTTGAAGTGTTCCGGTAACTGATTTTCGATAGTGACTGTTTGCTCTAAGTATTTATCATTGATGACTACCTTTTCTTCCGCCTTAGTGCATCTGAAAACCTATTTTTTTCTTGTTGGGGGCGTTTCTCTAACCTTCTTCATTCCTTATTTTATCTTGTCGGATTCGTATGTTGAGAACACAGTTCCGATTCCTTTGGCAGTGTGGAATTTGATGGCTCCATGGATGGTGGAGACTACAATTCCCATTTTATGCATTGCTATTTCTTCCTAGTAACATATTGTACGGTGAATCAGACCTTATGATGACAAAGTTGAGGGTTTCCCTCCTTGCCAAAGGGGGGTCACCTATCGTGATTTCCAGAGGAATCTCTCCACTAGACCAAGATTTTTCTCCTGAAAACCCAATTAGAGGGACTTTCGAGTCTATCTTGGATGCACTAATGGAGGGTTTTAATTTCATGAAGTAATGTTCATAGATGACCTCGCATAAGATCCACTATCTATGTGCACCCGGCCTACCTCTCTTCTATAGATCTTAGCTTTTATTATGACCGGTGCCGAGGAATTACTGCCTCTTGTTACTGAAGGAAACGTAATTTCCCTACCTTCGAAGATAAAGTCTTCGGATGTGTTGTCCCTTGTGTAGGACTCCCCTTGCCTTATCATGAGTATAGGTGCTTCAGTTGGCGTAGTGCCTTTGTCTTTTTCCCTTTTACTCATTGATTTTTGGAGGCCTTTGCTCGCTCTTTCTTGATTCCTTTCACAAGGTGGGAAAGCTTTCTTGATTTTACAGCTTCTTCAATCTGGCTTCTTAATTGGCGGTAGTCGTTGGTGTCGTGCCTGTGATCTTTATGGAAGTGGCAGTATTTAGACATGTCTCGTGATCATCTACTTCCAAACATATGAGGAGGCTGTTCGAAACTTCTAGCTACCTTTTCTGTGGCAATGATCTCTCTTAGGCTTTTGGACAGGCTAGAAAGCAGTCCATGATTAGGTCCTCAGTAGGGGGAGAACCTGTCCCTGCCTTTCTGTCCTCTGTTATTGTCCCAGGAGGACTTCTTTAATCTTTCGAAGTTTTCTCTTTGATCACTCGTAGCTCCATTAGTTGCTACCTCTCTTGCTTCGATCCATGTGTAGGTTTTTTCCATCAGACCCTTATAAGTGGATGGAAGGTCTGTGGGAAGGTGTTCGACCAAGCTTCTTGTCCTTAAACCATGAACAAAACCAGAGATACGTTGATCTTCATGTAGACCCAAAATCTGTAGAGTATCATCGCTATATCTGGTAGCGAAGGCCCTGGTACTTTCGCCTTTTCTCTGTTTGATGTTGTGGACTGGTAAATGCGTCTTTGTGAACTTCTTTTGCTGACTGAAGTGTGATCAAAACTTAGACTTTAGATCTTCGTAGTTGAGAATGCTACCTGCTTTCTGGCTATTCCACCATATTCGGACGGAATCATTGAGGGTGTACGTGAACATGTGTGAAGCTACGGGCATTAACCATTTTTGCATGCGAATGGCCCATTCGAAAAGGTGCAAGAAATTATCGGGGTCCCCCTTTCCATCATAAGAACCAATGTGGGAAGGCATTTTTAGTCCATCCGAGAGAGGATAATCCTCGATCCAGTGGACAAAAGGGGTTACAGAACCTGTTGAATCTGCGAAAGAGCCTGTGAGGTTTGGGTTTAGATACATAGGCATATTTGGCGGTGCATACATGGGTTGCATATAAAAGGGGTAATTACTCGAAGGGATAACTACGTGATACATAGACCCATTATATGAAGGTATGCCATTATTCATGAAGGTCTGTGGTATATACCCCCTTGTGAATGATAGGCAGAGGTTCCCCTAGCAGAGGGGTTACCATTCTGAGCCTGGAAAGGGAAACTCAGAGGTTTCCTATTAACAATGCTCGCAGATGGTTGGGAGCAGGGGTTAACATGAGTAGGCACAAATCCAATGGGTATATGCAAACTATTAGGTATGAAAGGTTGGGCATGGTGTGAGTGAAGGATACCGTTAGGGGGGAGATTCCCCCCTGTGTTAGTCAAAGGTTGATGGCCTCCGTATACGGAGGTCAAAGAGGATTGTAGAGGTTGACCATTTTCATTTCTTCCCAAATAAGCTGCCAAGAGTGGGGGAAGATTCATTCCCCTGTTTCCATTCTCCCTTGTTTCAATCTTGAAGGCCTACTACCTTTGGCATTTCTTCCTGGCATGCTCCCTTCCTTTTTCGGAGATTCTTCAAACCCTACTACTCTTTCTCGCTGCCTACGAACCCCGAGAGACCTCGGCCGAAGGGGTGGAGTAGTTTCCCTAGTTGGCCCAGGTCGTGTTTCCATCTCTCGCTCTTTGACATAGTCCTTACTGAAATACTCTAGTTTAGTTCGGAGGTCTTCATTGCGTATCTTCCTTCTTTGTTCTCTTAGGAGGGATTCAAGAACTTTATAGTTAGCCTCTACAAAAGCCGGGCTAATTATAGGGTTAGGATTAGCCAAGGTAGAAGCAAGATAAGCAAATGACGTATTTTCAGGAGTAGTGGCGGCAAACACGGTGGTAGTCACATGTGGTCTTTCAGTGGTGTTAATATTTGGTATCTGAGGTGGCGTCAAGAAACCCGATGGTGGCGTCATTTCTCTTCCGTTAGTCATGCCGGAAAAGTAGGTAAAGTGGTTTGGAAGTTATTTGACTTGGTTGAAACGGGACTAATTGTTGTGGGTCCCACGGTGATTAAGGGATTCCTAAGTCTTGGATAACCTGTGTCAACACAAATAGAAACACCACGTTAAGTGAAGCGCAAGGGGTGTCCTTGTGAATCACCTCTGGCGTGAGAGTAAGTATGTGCTTTGTAATGTAATGTAAAGTGAATAAGTATGTATGAGGGCCTTAGCCATACCTGGAGACCTTGCAATCTATTTATAGGTGTAGAAATGAGATGGAACTAGGCCTATCACAAATGTCGGTGATCGTGGGGATGTCCCACGTTTTAAGGGATGATTCCAGGAACTACATGCCACGTTCTCTATCTTGGCGGGAAAGCTTTGGTAGAGAGAGATCATGGGTGATTGACTTGAACAAGTCTGACCTTTTCCCTAGTTTCGTCGAAGGCCTTACCGCGAAGGTTTTGGGTCTTCGCATGGCAGATTCCCATAATAGTAATCATCCTGAAGATGATTTTACGCCACTCAAACCTATTTGAAGATCCCATGGTGCAATTGGGAAGAGGATCCCATTCGAGCTCAAAGGGGAGGCCTTCCAGCCAGAAAGGAGGGTATGTCATCAATCGGCATATGAAAAAGCGGTTAGTTCAAAACCAGAATCCTTCAGATACCAGAGTCCCATGTTGTTGGCTCCCTTTAAGTATCGAAAGATCCTTTTAACCTCCTTGAGGTGCTTTTTCATTGGTCTTGCTTGATAACGTGCACAGTAGCATACTGCTTGCACTATGTCTGGTCTACTAGAGGTAAGATACATGAGTGACCCGATCATACTATGATATCGTGTTTGGTCTACGGGTGTTCCACTCAAGTCTGCATCCAGCTTAGGTTTAGTAGCCATTGGTGTACCAATGCTATCACATTTATCCATTCCACATTTTTTAAGTATTTCTAAGGCGTACTTAGCCTGGTTGATAAAGGTAACTCTTGAGGATTGGTGGATCTGAATTCCTAAAAAGAATTTCATTTCCCTCATTAATGACATCTTCAAACTACTATGCATCAGTTTTTCAAATCTTTTAGAAAAATTTTGGTTTATAGACCCGAAAATAATGTCATTGATGTAAATTTACACAAGTAGAATGTCATCCCCATATCTTATCATAAATAGAGTAGGGTCGTTAATACCTTTAGTGAAACCTTTAGACATCAAGAATGTTGTGAGTTCATCATACCAAGCTCTCAGAGCTTTCTTCAATCCATATAGAGCTTTCCTTAGACGGTTGACTTTTTCTGGATGATCAGGATCAACGAACCTATCTGACTAACTTACATATATCTCTTCCTTCAGCGGGCCATTAAGAAAATCTGTTTTAACGTCCATCTGGTAGATTGGGAAAGATTTGTGTGTAGCGTAGGCAACGAAAGTCCGAATAGCTTCCAAGCGAGCGACTGGTGCAAAAGATTCTTCAAAATCGATACCCTCTTCTTATTTATATCCCTTAGCTACAAGTCGTGCCTTATTTCGAATTATAGTATTGTCTTTATCTTTTTTTTTCTTCCATAACCACTTTAGATTGATGACAGTCTTTCCAAAAGGTTTGTTGACTAGTTTCTGGACTTTGAGTCTGTCGAACTGATAAAGCTCTTCGTGCATTACCTCGATCCATGCGTTATCAGCCATTACTTCCTTAATGTTATTTGGTTCAGCAATACTTATGTGAGCACGAACATGCACATTTCAGGATCTGTAGATAGTTGTCTTCTTGTCTATACTGGCTTGGATGGATTTCTACGAACTTGTTCTAACATATGATCTTTAGTCCAATGGTAGTCGGAGCGGTGTCGTTAGTAGAATGTATACATGTTTGAAGTATCAACATTGCGTGAGGATGACTCAGCAATTTTTGGTACCGGTGTACAGAATGGGTTGATAAATTCATATGGTTTAAACTGTGCATCTGCTGCTTGATTAGTGTTGTTTTCCCTAACATTTACAGTTGTTGGTTGAATAATCGGTTCTGTTGTAGGTTGAACATTCAATGTTGGTTTTGTGTCGTGTTGTTTAGAATTATCAGAGAGAGCGGAAGACTTTGACATACTTTGATTTCCTGCAATGAAGTATTCTTCATACATAGGACTGAATAGAAAATCCAACTCTTATAGTGATGGAGCAGCTGTGTCTGGTGGAGGAGAAACACTTAGAACCAGCTTTGAAATGAAGGTACATTGTTGTGGTCGTTAGTTCCGAGTCCTGTACTGTTATGAACAGAAGTCTTTTGTAGTTGGGGCGCGAGTCCTGAAGTGTTATCATCAAGAGTCATTAACATTTCCTTGAGTTCATCAAAGTTGATATAAATGGATTTAACTATCAATTTTGTCCTCTTGTTGTAGACTTTATATCCCTTTGACTGAGTAGAATATCCTACCAAAATGCACGGATCCCCTTTCTCCTTTATTTTGTCAAGGTTTTCACCATCTTTGGTTATGTAGCAAGTGCAACCAAAGATGTGAAGGTGTTTGAGAGTTGATTTCCTGTCATTGATGATGTGATATGGTGTCTTTTCTTGTCTAGGAATGATAAGAGATCTATTCTAGGTGTAACATGCGGTTGCTATGGCTTCAGCCTAAAAAAATAAAGGAAGTTTAGAAGCCAAAAGCATCGTTCGAGCAGCCTCAACCAGAGTACGGTTTCGTCTTTTGACAACACCGTTCTGTTTAGGTGTTCGAGGAGTAGATGTTTGGTGTTCTATTCCTTCTTCTTTAAAGTATGCATGGAGTGTCTTGTTTAAGAACTATGTGCCTCTGTCAGTGCGAACAGTTATCACTTGAGCTTGAATATTTCGTTAAATCATCTTTAGAAAGTATTTAAGGACTTCTGGTGTCTCATCCTTGGATCTCAGAAAATGAGTCCATATGTATCATGAGTAGTCATCTACAATCACTAGAATGTATTTCTTTCCATTTATGATTTCAATCCGCATAGGACCATATAAGTCCATATGAAGCAAATTTAACCGTCTTTTTGAACTTAGAACAATTTTTATCTTGAATGAGCTTCTCTTTGCTTTACCTAATTCACAAGATGAACACAGTTGATCCTTGACATATTTCAACTTTGGTAAGCCATTCATAATATCCTTCTGGTAAAGCAGATTAATAATATTAAAGTTAAGATAAAAGAGTCTACGATGCCATAACCATGCTTGAGTTAGTGAAGCTTTTGCCATGAAACAGATTAGAGTTGGAGAAGATGTTTCTTGAAGAGAGATTGTGTAGAGATCAGATCCACGATTCCCCATAAGTAAGTCGTTTCCCTGAAGATCTATCACAAAGTATGTAGATTTCAAGAATGCAACTTCCAGATTCGCATCACAGAATTGTCCAACCGAGAATAGATTGTGATTAAGGCCTTTGACGTAATAAACCCTCTTGATCGTGATATTTCCTTGAACCAAATCCTCGTATCCAAGAATTGGTGCAAATTGATCATTCCCAAACCGTACCGTACCTAGCTATTTCTCGACGAAATTACACAGCAACTTGAAATTTCCCATCATGTGCTTTGTGCATCCAGAGTCAACAATGAATAGGATGATTTGAACAATCTGCAAGAGAATTAGAGGATGATGAAGTGTTTGATAAATTAGATCCTAAATCATTTGTGGGTGTTGATTCATTAGTTATCCTAAATTCAAGATCTATAGTGGGACTAATACTCGTCGACGCATTGTCTGTCCTAGTTTTAGGCACCCATTTCTTTTTGGTCTGAGGAATCCATTTGTATCCTGATGGACATTGTTTTTCTATCAAACCAAGTCCATGCCTTACTCGTGTTCTTATATAGCATCCTAAAGTAACTTCTGGATTTTTGGATAATGGATTCTAAAGAAACTGTTTTCTTATGGGGTGTTGCAACAGAGTGGCTCGCTTTTCTGTTGGGTTTTCTAGGATTAATCGGCACTACTTTAGGCTTCTTAGTTCTAGCATTCACATCATTGATAAACTTAGAAACACAAGCATCATATTTGAATTAAACACACATTTGCCACAAGTTGCACAAACAACATTAACATTCAAAGTTCTAGACTTTAAATTGTCATTACACGCAGCTACAAACTTTGTTTTATTTGGAAAACTATAAATCCTATAGTGGTCCTCTACTTCCTTCTTCTTAATCTTCACTTGACTATTGTTTTGCACGACCTTTTTGTTCTTTTTAGTGCTCATAAGTTGTGGCCTGCTAACACTAGTTCTGTGAATTACTCTTGTAGAAGTAGAAACGCGAGGATTAGTATTCCTAAAAGTCTGAGACAACTGAGGTGATCTAATTTGTGTTGGCCTAGTGTCTAATCGATATTCGTGGTTTAATTACATGCATGTTTCTTACAGCTTGTTTTCTATTTTAAGGCAAAATCTGTGGAGTGACAGGTTTTGATAATATTTTATTCACATTAGTCGTGGGAGAGAACCTAGATTTTGAAAATGGAGAATTTAAGAAAGGAGACGGTTTTCCTACGACTGATGTTTTTTGAAATTTAAACGCATTTGGTTGTCTAACAGCTAATGGTTTTTTAAACTTAGTATCCATAGTTTTTCCTTTCATTTTCTCAATGAGTTGCTTCACTTATGGAAACGTTCTTGTCTTGTAATTGAGATTTCAAATCTTGTATTACGAAATATTATTCATTTAAATCTCGAAATGAAGAAGATTCTTGTTGTTTCCAAGTTTTGTCATTTTTAAGCTGTTCCTGACATTGTTGTAAAGCTAGTTCAAGAGAAATCGAGTGGTGATCGAGTTTTGAAAAACTCTTTAAAAGCTCATTATAATCTTGTTTACAAACATTTTCAGATCGTTTGGAAAGCTCAATCGCAATGCTTTCACATTCTTCAATTTTCTCAAGATACAAACATTGCAAAGCAGTTTGTTCATCAATATTAGCTAAAGAATGCAAAATAGAACACATTATGTCTTTCGAAACACATTCTTGGAAAAGTAGATCATATTCGTTTGAAAATTCTAATTTTTTAGATTCAAGTTTGTCAACCTCATTTTCAAGTGAATGAACGTATTCTTAATCTTCAAACATTTCTTGTTTAAGAGCACTTTCAAATTCGTTATCATTTGCTTATGTCTTGATCGCAAGAGGAATTAAAAGATTTTTTACAAACACGGTAATCTCATGAGTAATTGGTTGTTGCCATATGTTATCCATTCGTTTTTCCCAATCCAAATCAATAATTGTTTTGAAATTTGTGATGTTATGTTAAACAACATTAAAAGCGTGTCTACTCTTATTTAACGAAGCTTGAGTAGGCAAAAAATTTATGTTTTTAACAATATTCAGCTTGTATTTAACACAAGATTTTCTCCATATTTTCTTTCTAGCTTCATTGGCATAATACATCTGATCAAGAGATTCCTGTGTTTGCGGTGTAAAATTTTTGTAAAGACTTTTTTAATATGTGTAGTCATACATTTTAATTGTATCTTTATACAATTTTGATCTACTTTCTTGCTCAAGAATGAGTATTTCCTTATAATTTGGTGCAAAGATGTTTGCAAGATCATCTTTATCGTATGGCACCTTATAAAAACATGGTTTTTCAGATTGAGCTTTCTTAAGGTACTGAGGATTTACAAGACTTGGCCTACCATTATATGATGAACTTAGAATAGGAGCTAGCATATGAATGGTTTGAATAGATTAATTTCTTTCATGAACAACGTCATTTATAAAATTTACACGGTGTTCCAAAGCAATCAATTTTTCATTGTCCTTATCTTGTCTGATTTTGAAATCTTTTTTCAGTTGTTCTTTTTCTTTCCGAAGAAGGTCGTATTTTGTATGCTCCAAAGAACTCAGGTGAACTAACTCAATGTTTTCTCTTTAAATTTGAAAGGTTTCAAAAGCTTGCATTTTCAGTGCTTCATCTGATTGAAAATTTTGTTGAGTTAATAGACCAAGAGTGTCTTTCAATTTACGTTCGACCTCTTTTTTTTCAAGTTGACAGTTTTTATACTTCTTGTACTTCTCAAGCTCAATCTCCTGATCATAAAGTGCACTTCTCATCTATCTCAAATGTCATTTGACTCCTCAACAGCAGATTTGCATTCATTCAATTCACGAGTGAGTGATGCCTTTGCTTTCTTTAATTTCTTTAAAATCTTTTTGTTTTCATCATGATCAAGTTTTAAATTTGCAATTAAATTAGCAAGCACAACACGCTCATCTTCATATTCCTTAACATTTTGGCTAGCATGTTCCTCATTATCACACATATCTGATTAATTAGGAATGACATTACTAGCAACCGTTTCCATCACATATGTGTCATTAATGGTTTCAAGTTGCTCAAAATGCTGTCTTTTAGTGGTAAACACATTATAGTCATCATTGGATTGTACCTGTTTCAATGGCTTAGTAATGTGTTTCGTCGTGTGCAGGTAATTTATTATTTAAGTTTTACTATTTATATTTTGCCGACTTTACCTATTAAAAGACACTAACAGGTAGTGTACCCGATCAGTTATAGGTTCGTTGGTAAGTAGGGTGTCGATCACTAAGAGCGAGAGTTAACACTTAAATCTATCAGTATTTTAGTTATCTATGTTAGTCCTAATTAATCCTATGTTAAATCTAAACTAACGCAAGGGGGTTTTTAGCTTGAGAGACTGGCACGTGTTTGGGTTTACCTAATCTAAATGATGACAATTAACACACACAAGCTGATTAACAAAAGATAAAGAAGCGGTCAAGCCTAATGTAATGAAAACTTATTAGCCACTTTAATCTAATAAAACGCAGGTATTGTCTATAAGTGCAATGATTGTTTTACTTCGTTTGTAACTTACTGCTTTAAACCCTTTTGTTTACTCTTTTTTTCTCTCTCTTTTATTGTATTTTTCTATTTTTTGATTTTTTTTATCATAAACTAAAAACGAAACTAAGGTGTAAAATTTCACCATTTCACCATCATAATAAATCTGGATTCTATTTCCGATCATAATAGTGTAAGTAGTAATCACACGAAAAATAAAAGACAACTACTACTTTCACATTCCCATTGCATTGTGTAATTTCCCGACCTAACCATAGATAGAAAATACGCACACGAACATAAGAAATACATACTTTTACACAAAAGCAACTAGTAACCGATTTAGGACTTAATCTACAGGGTATGCTAAGGTGAAAAGGTGTAATGAAACAAATATTTGATGGTGTAAGAAATGAAAAGAATGGCTCAGCAGGTTTTTCTAGGGGTATCTTACTCTAAAGATGACAGTAAACAAAAGGGTTTATACGGGGGTTAACTAACCAATGTGGTTAGTTAATATCACAATATGTATAGGCTTTTTGGTGTAATCCTAGAAATTTACCAATTTAGAAAGGTCACTCCATCTATTTAAAATAGTACTTATTATGGTGGTCTCGAATAGTATACCAAGCCAAGTTCTAAAGTTTACTACAGTCACCGGCACACTCATATTTTTGTAGAATCTTGGGTAAAAATTGGGAAACGGAATAGCCTAAATCCTCACAATATAGAATTAAGGGTTATGTGTGCGGGTTATGTAACTAATAATTTTACAAAAAAGATATGCTAAATTTTTTTAAATTTGAGCATAAATTAGACATATTAATATAAAAATAAGGACAAGTAGTGTTATAATTCTCCTCCTCCCACTTGAGATATACAACGCCCATGTTGTATAAATATAGCATGAAAAACGGGAAATTAAAGAATTAGAACAGAAAACTCGCTTGAGATTTGCACGGTATGATCCTCCATGTTGCGTATATGAGCAAGGATGTGTTGTAAAAGCGTCTGGATACTAACATGACTACAACACACATTATTTCTAGATACTATGTACACACCAAATTCATTCAGTCGTTCAGTAAGAACCTGTATTAATGTTCAGAAAACAAAAGTAATTCTTTCTCGAATAAGCGTCGGTTAGAAAACAAAATAAAAACTAAAAACTAAAACTGTTCAAGAAGTCAATACGCCGTATCTATGTTTCAGGATACGCCATATGAAAACTTGTATCTAAGTACGGGTCAGAGGTCGAATACGTTGTATTCATAGTTATGAATACGTTGTATCAACAAGTCTGACGATAATGTTTTAAAAGTGCAAGAAAATAAAATGGATAACGTCCAGGTTAGGTCGATATGCCGTATCCATAGAATTAGATACGCCTTATTGATAACCTGGGAAGACAGACTCGATAACAAAATTGAAAATACATTTCGGGTTGTCTCCCGACAAGCACTTTTGTTTACAGAAACGTCTTTAAGTTAGACTTGCTTTCAGCTTCATCCCATCGTTATAAAATAACTTAGGGTCGAACGGAATGCCAAATGGAACATATAAATATTTAACAAGATTTATTAGCATCCCTCCGTTAAGATAATTCCAAGTCATGATATTAACAATTAATTCTTTGATAAAAGTTTCAGTAGTGAAAAATTTACTAATTTCATCTTGACTTGTCTCCAAACGTTTATTTGACCCTTGTGCATAAGTACCAACATCTATATTTATTACATTACGTAATGGTTCAATAGATATATCCCCGAAGACTATTTGGTATCGATTTTATTGTCATCATTGTCCGTATCCAATTTTAATTCATCGGCAGAAATTATGTTAAAAAGAAATAGATCATTATAAGATATAACATTGTATTTCTCATCATCATATTCAGACAATGATTTTTCATTTTTCCATATAAGTTCATCGACATGCTAAGGACTTACCGTAGTTTCAGATGAGAAACATTATTCAAATGTCAATGCATCATCGTATACTATAGCTGGGAATCTTGGTATCGATTTTATCGTCATCATTGTCCGTATCCAATTTTAATTCATCAGCAAAAATTATGTTAAAAAGAAATAGATCATTATAAGATATAACATTGTATTTCTCATCATCATATTCGGACAATGATGTTTCATTTTTCCATATAAGTTCATCGACATGCTGAGGACTTACCGTAGTTTCAGATGAGAAACATGATTCAAATGTCAATGCATCATCGTATACTATAGCTGGGAATCTTGTTTCAAAAATTCTAAGATCGTTAATGTTATCATCATCAAGACGCCAACTGATCTTACCATACATAGCTGTTTCCCAATTATACACTTTACCCATTCTAAGAGCTTTCTCAGTTTCATACTGAACATATTCCTCCATAGTCATATCTCGGTCCTCCATTTCCTGTAATAAATTTGCTATGGACACAGAGGAAAAGGTCAAAAAGATTAATATGTTGTATTCAGTTGGATACGCCGTATTTATGTTTAAAACCGAATACGTTGTATTGGTTTAGAAAAAATTTATACGCCGTATCCACAAGGATGAATACGCCGTATTCAGTATTCGACCAGAAGATAGACAACAAGACAAATAATGCAAACAAACACATAAATATGCAAAATATACAAAAACACTCAAAAAACTAAACTAAAAACACAAAACCTAAACTAACACACTAATAAACAAAAATTAAACAAACTCACTCCCTAGCAGCGGCGCCAAAAACTTGATGTGTTTCGTCGTGTGTAGGTAATTTATTATTTAAGTTTTACTATTTATATTTTGCTGACTTTACCTATTAACAAACACTAACGGGCAGTGTACCCGATCAGTTGTAGGTTCGTCGGTAAGTAGGGTGTCGATCACTAACAGCGAGTGTTAACACTTAAATCTATCAGTATTTTAGTTATCTATGTTAGTCGTAATTAATCCTATGTTAAATCTAAGTTAAACCTAAACTAACGCAAGGGGGTTTTCAGCCTGAGAGATTGGCACGTGTTTGGGTTTACCTAATCTAAATGATGACAATTAACACACACAAGCTGATAAACAGAAGATAAAGAAACGGTCAAGCCTAATGTAAGAAAAACGTACTAGCCTGTTTAATCTAATAAAACGCATGTATTGTTTATAAATGCAATGATTGTTTTACTTTGTTGGTGATATATCATTCTTAAGTTTAGGCGGGACTTCTCCTTAAACTTTAGATTTAGCAATTCTGTCACAATTAACCAAACCTGCGTAAAGCATTCACAGTCAATTATAATCTATCTTAAGAGACGATAATGGTGATAATATCAAACCCTAGCTCATGCAGACTTTACTAACTTATTGCTTAACGGCAATTTATATACTAGTAGTCTACTGTCCAGATCTTTACCCAAGGAATCAGAACATTATTTGTTAGTCCTAGGCCACCTGCTAGTCTACCTATTCACTAAACCAAGGGCAAAGACGGGTCAATATTTCATCGTGTGTAGGTAATTTATTATTCAAGTTTTACTATTTATATTTTGTCGACTTTACCTATTAACAAACACTAACGGATAGTGTACCTGATCAGTTGTAGGTTCGTTGGTAAGTAGGGTGTCGATCACTAACCGTGAGTGTTAACACTTAAATCTATTAGTATTTTAGTTATCTATGTTAGTCTTAATTAATCCTATGTTAAATCTAAGTTAAACCTAAACTAATGCAAGGGGGTTTTACAGACTGAGAGATTGGCACGTGTTTGGGTTTACCTAATCTAAATAATGACAATTAACACACACAAGCTGATAAACATAAGATAAAGAAGCGGTCAAGCATAATGTAAGGAAAATGTATTAGCCAATTTAATCTAATAAAATGCAGGTATTGTTTATAAGTGAAATGATTGTTTTACTTCGTTAGTGATATATCATTCTTAAGTTTAGACGGGACTTCTCCCTAAACTCTAGATTCAGCAATTCTGTCACAATTAACCAAACCTGCATAAAGCATTCACAGTCGATTATAATCTATCTTAGGAGACGATATTGGTGATAATATCGAACCCTAGCTCATGGAGACTTTACTAACTTAGTGCTTAATGACAATTTATATACTAGTAGTCCACTTTCCAGATCTTCACCCAAGGAATCAGGATGTTATTTGTTAGTCCTATGTCGCCTTCTAGTCTATCTATTCACTAAACCAAGGGCAAAGACAGACCAATATTTGTGATCCTATTACTATAGATATATAAACGGATGCATGTAATTCTATCTTGGACTCTAGCTAACGCTCTATTTGTATTCCTAGATCCAGTTGAATGATAGGTTAAAAACATGCTTAAGCACATAAATGAGTATAAATTGATAAACATAATAAACATGCAACGAACAAGCAAACAATCAACATAAACATAACCAAACATTAAATTATCATAAACATGGCTAATACCTAAAGGTATTACCGATAATCATAAACTCATTCAAATGTCATAGACGAACTATTAAAGTAATAAAAACCGAACGCGTATTTAGAGTATAGAGATTAAAAGGGTTATCCTATGAAATGGAGCACTTTACAGGACCTTTTTGGCTTCTTAGATCTTCTGAGAATCGAACTTCGCGGTTAAAAGCATACCTAAAATGAGTTTTAGGGTTTTGTATTTATAAAGTCTAGAAAAAGGTCGATACGCTGTATTGAAAGGGTTCAATACGACGTATTGGGGTAACTTGGTGTGGGCTCCACGAATAATATATTCCAGAATGTTCTTGGATAGTCCGTGAATACGTCGTATAAGCTCTTCTGGATACAGCGTATAGGTCTCTTTTTGTCATGGATTTCTTATGAAGTTAGGGCACAAATACGCCGTATCTTCTTGCTGGATACGGCGTATGATGTAAAACCAGTTGGTTATTCTTTGTTGACCAAAGTATTATATACGGCGTATCGTTGATGTGGATACGACGTATCCTTCAAAGTCAAGAAATGGTCTTTTAGTTTGTCAAAGTCTTGGATACGGCGTATACTGTCTAGAATGATACGGCATATTGGTTGTCAGATCAGTAGAATTTCTTAAACTCTTCGTTTGTGCTCTAAAATGCGTGCCTTTTAGCTAACTTTCACCAAATGATCAATAATTACTGCAATTAATAAATATAAGCAATTAAGTATCAATTCATATATAAATAATGTAAAACAAGCAATAAAGACGGGATAAATCTTGACCATTCTGGTTGAAGTTGTTGAAGAAACTAAACATTAACTTTCATAGTATCAACTTCCAACTTGTTTATGATCATTTCATTCATCATCTTGTAGAACCTTGAATAATATGACTCAATTGATTCCTTGTCTCTTGAAGTAAACTTACCAAACTCTTAGAAAAGATTAGCTTTAACATCTTGTTTGTTAAGTGACTCTCCTTGCTGCAACCTTTCAATGGCTATCCACATCTCTTTAGCTGTGGTACATGCATCAACTGTGGAATAAATGTCATCTCCAATTCCACTCATTATCATATGAATTGCATCAGCTTCAACATTAAAGTAAGCATGTTTTTCAGGAGTTATGTTCAGGTACTGCTTCTTCTGTTGTTGTTGCTAGTTTAGCTGGAACGATGATTTTAGTCATTACATAAGGACCATCAAAGATGCATTGCCTTAGTTCTTTCTTGTTAGGCTTAGTATCAACATATCTCAAGAAACGTGACTGCCACTGAGCATATCTCCCTGTTACAAGCATTGGTGGATGTTCTCTTTAACCAGCTGCCATGATGTCATTGTACATCTGACTACTGCTCATTGTAGTTGTGATTGATGTGTTATGATTGATGTAACTGAAGTGAATAATGATTTATCAGATCTTAAGTAGGTAATGTGATGTTGTGGTGGATTATATTTTGCTGAAATCGTTGTTTTAGATGAAGTATGTGATGTGTTGTTAATGATTGATGTGTCTAAGGACTAACGGTGTAATGTTGTTTAGGTTTGAGGGTTAACGATTGAGAAAGTTTTGATCAAGGACGAATGATTTAATGATATTTGAGATGGAGGGACTGAAATGGTAACTTTCGGTTAGGGCTTGTAAGTTTGAGTAAACGTTTACCCGCCAAACCGTTGGATGAAGCTTGAATCAAATCGCTGAAACCTTGATTGTGAAATCGCTAGAAGAACATAACCAAACCGCGAAACCCTTGAATAAAATCGCCTAAGATATTTGATCAAATCTCCTGTGATGAACTGTTTAAATCGCTGGACAAAAAAAGAGTTCGAATCGCGGCTGACAACTCAAATCGCGGGAATAGTATTTAAATCGCTAGACAACTTGGTGATCAAACCGCTGTATTTATGTATCAAATCGCTAGTATCAAACCGCTGTTACCTATTGATCAAATCGCTAAAGTACCCTACAAAAAATGATCAAATCGCTGTCTTTCCCTATCAAATCGCGGGTATAAGATGGTTCAAATCGCTGCTATCCACTATCAAATCGCTACCTTTAAGTACCAAATCGCTAGAACTTTAACCAAATCGTTGAAAATTCAAACTTTTTCCTAGATTTTTCGAACCAAAATATGCCGATTTGAAGCAAGAAAAAGCTAACTAATCTAACACTTAATAAGCTAAAACAAATCTAAAGAATTAATAATGACTTATTAAGCGAAATCAACAAGAAAAGAAAAAATAAGCCGAGGGTCAATAAGCCAAAAATAAGTCGTTCGAATAAGCTTAAGAAACCATAACTAAACCATAAAAACCCACCTGTGGCGAGTGATACCAATTGTAGGACCTAATATATCATTTCACTTCCATACTAACACATATAGATCGGACAATAAAAAAAGAAGAAGAAGTCTAGAGAGAGAAAGTAAAGAGAAAGAGATGGAGGATTCATCGCAAATGTGTGTGTTACAAATGAAAGAACAAACACCCTTTCCATCCTTAGAGAGGGTATTTATACCATTAAAGGGGTCGGCCTTGTTAAGGCTTAATGGGCCGAATGGTATTAACTAATGGGTCAGGCTCAGTTTATCTTGGGCTTAAGCCTACAACACATATAATATTAGATTACATGAACGAGCTCGGTTCCTGTTCTAGCCTATTAAAACGTGTAATTAATAAAGACCGAAGCTTCTATGTTTGACTTAATATTTTAAGGCTAACAATTTCTTCCATCGTTCTCACTCCAATCTTAGTACTTTCATTTTAAGTTACATGCAGAGACTTAATATAAAATGAACAATTTCTTAGGTGCCATGTTTATACATTATGGCGTCGTCATACCGGCGACATTGGGAACAAAGGGTGTTGCTACAGAAAAGCGACATCCGCTTATAAACTTCCTTATTGCATAATGCAGTAGCATAGTTTTCTTTAGCCGTATATTTTGTGGATACAACACATTCGAAAACTGGTACGCATATCCTTAAGCTACTTTCAATATTATTCTATCTTTGTTATTTCATGTATTATTTTCCTTTAATCTTATGAAAAACTTGTATGTTGTGATAATTTGCGAATGTGGGTCATGTCAGACATAGGTTGTGGTTTTTTTCCAACCGTTTCTTATCTATTGATTTAAGTAAAAAAAATTCTCTTATCAAATTGCTGTTTATTTTCAAGTGTTTGTTAGTAAGTGTTCGTGATAGAAATGGTAGCTATAACGTACACAAAAAGTAATTAGAACCTTTTTTAATTGCAGTCTCATGCGTTTGCCATTACAAAAAATGTGACAATTCAATGGATTCGAAGTTTTTAGTTGTCGTGACACTTCAAACGAAAGGTGAACCGTTCAATCAAAGTGTTTCCGATCATGCTGATGGCACTTGATTTTTGGCGTTTTAGTCAACAAATGACAGACGAGAACGCTGTTTTCAACGAAAATAGTGATCCGGATTTGCCAAGACAAAGAAAACCCATATGGTCTTCTACGATAGACATAACTTTCGGTTGTTCGTAATTTCTTTACTAAAAACTTTTTTAAAGATATTGACCCCATCCTTAGTATTGTTCAACTTATTTGTGTTTAAAGTATCAGGTGGTAAACCATGGATTGCAGGATTTTTTCATTTTGTGGTAAATCAACTTATACTCTCAATACGCATAAATTGCTCTAGAATAATATCAGTTCTTTATTTTATTGCTTGCTCTCAAGCTTCAGTTGTATTTTGTTGCTGAGCTTTTCTACATTGTGATTACACATATTCTATGTATTAAGTTGTATAGGCAATGGCACTTGAAGAATTTGTTATTATCTTTATTTGACTTTGACTTCAAGATTGTATTTGACTTTGACTTTATCTTCAAGACACTTTTACCCTATAAATGTAATAGGTTTAGGTTTTGAAAAGTTATGATGAGTTTATAAAAAAAATAAGCGTGTTTCTCTTGAAGTCTCGGTTGGGCACCCTTTGAGGGTTTATTGAATTCCTTGTTATTTGTTATTTGTGTGGTTTCTTGCATTCACAACGGTAATCGCCACATTTGGTATCGAAGATGCTAGGTACTAATGGCCGAACGTGTTCGTCGTGGAAGACACCCAGGGGTGGTAATCGTAGAACGCCGAAGTAGGCAATGATCCCGATCCGCGCGACATGAAAAACGATTTGGTTACATAGCTTGTAGATTCACCGGATGAGGCAACGACACGACTACCAATGAGGACCATATGTTGTAGAGAATGAAGACCTCCTTAAACAAGTGAAGGAACTTCAAGACGGATTCCAAAATCAAGCTAACCGTAGAGTCGCTGAATGAGGCAACGGCACGTGAGTGAGGATGATGTCACTTCACCTTGAAGATCATCGAATGGTTGGCATGATGGAACGTGATTCTCTATAGAGAAGTCGTGTTAAGGAAATGAGGGGGGGTGGGGCGAGACTTGGAAAGACAAAACTCGAGGACGAGTTTTTTTTCAAGAGTGGAAGATGTTGCAGGGCATGTTTGAGCTCCAGCTCCTCTGGCTTAGCCGCCAGTTCTTCGGTCAACACATGAAGTCAAGTGTTTAATTATTTCGAAGAGACTGAAGGGGAAAAAACCGACAATTTATAACTGTCAATCTATCTTTTTTAATATTATTATTTTTGTTATTTTTGTTAAAGATATATTTAGATTTTAAGAATTGATTTGTTTCTTTATTTGAAAGTCGAAGATTGTATTTGACTTTGACATTCTCTTCAAGACACTTTTACCCTATAAATGTAATAGGTTTATGTTTTGAAAAGTTATGATGAGTTTATAAAAAAAATAGGTGTGTTTCTATTAAAGTCCCGTTGGGCACCCTTTGAGGGTTTATTGAATTCCTTGTTCTTTGTTATTTGTGTGGTTTCTTGGATTCACAATGGCATATCGCCATCAAAATTATTGTGTCAATTATATATAAATATTACTTCGCCGCAATGCGCGGCCTCTGTATTACTCGTTTTACACATCCTCCACCACACACCTAACAAAAAAAATACTATTCGTTAACATAAACATTATCATCATCTTCATCAACTATGGAGATCATTGCCGTTTTCATTGAATCTAACCATTAAAAAAACACAAACACATAAAATAACAAACAATCTCTCACACAGATTCAAATATAAAAACATACACTGACAACACAACCAATACCACAATCAGGGCCGTCTCGTGGATTCCGATGGTCATGTGCCGTAACCTTAAGAGGCTCCGGTAAACATGAAAATTTTGAACATAATTACCAGCGGGCCACAAAGTCTCTTGTAATATGGTAAATATATTGATGTTCATGATATACTTGAATGAAAGTCACTCAAATTCAATGGAACTGTTATAATATATACTCAGTGACAATCAAATGGCAAGAAAGTTTATACTTTTTCTTTTTCTAAACCTGATTAATGGTTATTAAGTGTGGTATGTAAATACATTTTTATTAAGATATATTAACATCGTGGTCTTTGATGTTAGTTAACCAACGAAAAACAATAGGAATAAGATATATGGACTTTTTAAATTTCATATACACTTAATAGAATGGATGAAACTAAATATTTGTGGCCTTAAGGAAAAGGAGGTTTCTGCACAGGTTAAACTTCCCTTTAGCCGGCCTTGGCTAAATACATAATTTAATGAGAGCTTGACCACCTCACAATGCTACACTTGAAAAAAAGAACTCGATCAAACTACATAAAATACAACTAAAAACCATCTGAACGAAGATTCTCTTAAATTTAAGGTAACTTGATAGATCATGTTGACCAATCATAATTAAGATAAATATAAGTGAGCTCGTGAATTTAATAAAATAAAAACTTTTATACATTTATCTCAATTATGATTGGCTAACATGACATATCAATTTATCTTTAACTTAAGAGGATTTTGATCCAAAACATCTAACGTACGTGATGAAGCGTATGTAGCTTACTAGATGTCACTTTGCTTGTTTGAACAAATAATAATGACATGCATTTCATAATTCATACAATGGGACCGAAGAAAAGGAGGCACGTGTGTTCCCAAATGTGGAGCAAATGAGGACCAAGTGACATGTGAACAAGACGTTTATGGCAACATTTCACCGTGTGTTATCTCTGTACGATAGTCTCCGTCTCAAATTTATTGTCCTTAAAAAAACACATAGTCTTATTAGAGTGCATTTATTACTGTTTTTTTTTAACAAAATAACAGTTTTACTCTTAATAAATTAATTAAAATGTTCTTTAAAGTGTTAATAATAATTTCAAACAAAAATAATATAGTAAACTTAATCAAATTTCTCAAACTATTTTTAGTAGTAAATAATTAAAATATGACATCCCAAAAAGAAAATGTAAACAATAAAAATAAGACAGAGGGAGTACCATTTTATGTTACTCTTATAGTAATACCTATCATTTACCTTCCATAATTTTCCTCAAATATTCAAATGATAGTTAAACATTGACATGGTGTACTTACTTTGGGTAATGACAGATTATTCAGTGAGCACGTGTTTCTAATAAGCTTTTAATCAGTAGTTGTCATTAGAGAGCTCGGTGAGCTATTGTGATTTGCTCGCCATAGCATAAAGAATGGGACGAATGGTGTGCTATAGTGCACCGACCATCAAGCCATTCGGTTTTTCGCCATCCCACCAGCATGCGTCGTTGGTTTTTTCTTTTTCTTTTTGTGTGTGAGTAGGGTATTTTTTATGGGGATTTTTTCGGACCCATATCATGTTATTGATATTTAGTTATTGGAATGGAGATGAGGTGGCGTTAAAATGGCAGACGAATAACACGGTATTCACTCCTCCCTTACCTAGCAATCCTAAAACCATTATCATTTATTCACTTCGAATGAGTTGGTTAACAGATTTATGTAACTTCGGGTAAAAAAACGTTATACTTTTATTTATACCGTAGGTAAAAGGGGTCGAGGTGGGCTTGATATACTTCAAACATTATTTTTTTGAACGGCGATTTATTAAAACACTAGCAATGAGCTAGATCAAACAAGAACAATATAAGGGTTCTTAAGCCAATCGTCCCATTTGAACGACGCTTTACATCTGAATTTACACCAATAAAAAGAACTAGAAACTAAATTATCAAATATCAGCGCATTTTCAAGGATCTTCTTATCAAACAGAAGCTTGTTGCGAAAGTTCCACATATATTGTCCATTTACATATCAACGTGCGAATCTTAATGCAAACCAACTCATTATATAAACAGCACAATGAGGGGGGGCAAATGGGCTGAGCGTTTGGGTTTGAGCTCGCGGGTCGTTTGAGTTTCGGCTCGTGGCTTGTACTCGCGTTTGAGCTAGTTTTTTTATTTTTTTCAGAATGGGTTTTTATATTTTTATTTGGTCCGTCAAAAATTGACTAAGTCCTTCTTAGCTATTTTTCACGTATATGCATAGCAAATCGTTATTTAGTGGGTCACAACAAATATCAAATAATCGTAAAACGACACAATACGCAAACATCCCGCCGTGGAGCGCGGGTTTGCAAACCTCGTTTGCTACATAAATACAAAGTTATGTGTAATATGTAGAACAATTTAGCTTCGGGATTCAACAAAATGTGCAGCTTTAAATCATCTATCGCTTATTTGATTAGTACTAAGTGGGCTAAAAGATGTGTTCGACCTTTGTTCATTTATAATTTTGAACTGATTATCCATCAAACTGTTAGTGTTTTAATTATATCATTTATTGTGCAAGAAGCTCTATACTCAAATAACTTTATGTTCAAGTCTTGTTTAAAACATGTGAACTAAATTTGTTGCATATATACTGTAAGAGGGTTAATTGCCGTTAAAAAATAATTGATTATCTATTGTCGCTCATGGAACAATAGTCATAATTTATACTCCGTGGATAATTGAATATCTATTGTCGTTCATTCTTCTTGTGTGTAAACAAATTGAAGTGACCACAAAACAACTTGAAAAGGAAGAGCTTTATTTGGTTTTAGTTTATGTGACGATGAGTCTAAGCCTTGTGTATTAGTCGGCGACAAGAAGATAAACCATGATTACCGAAAAATATGAAAGTATATAACATATACTTCGTGTCGACGAGGGTATATAAGTCATGTCTTCATTGTTGTGATATGAAAGTCCGTTACCACCAAAAATGATAAATGAAGAAGTTGACATGATATAAATGTAGAGAATTATATGCCAAAAAAAAGCCTGTTACCCCCAAAAAACCATAAATGAAGAAATTGACATAATCAATAATGTAAACTAGTAAAACATGCCCTTAAATTCACATTCACGTGATACCCTCAAAAATCATGAATTGATAGGCATATGGATATGTTGAAAAATGGAAAAAAAAATTAACCAGAAAATATATGCCACAAAAGTCACAGGTTACCCTCCGAAGAATCATAAATGAAGAAAACGAATAGGTTTACTAGAAGCAGTTCGGTTTTTTTACTTAAAAAGATTTATGCTAAACATAGTAGGGTAGGTAATTCATTTTACTACTCGGAATCGAATTGTACTTTGCGGGTAACCGGACACGAAGGTATTCAAAATGAGCAATTTCATGATTCAGGTTACGGTTAACCATTTTAAACGTTTAATCGAATTTAACGTATGGACGATAACATGCTCTATAATCTAAAGTATCATTTTAGTAAAACTAAATAAATTTGAATATATTAAAGTTATATAAAACATATTCAGTCACAATAATTCATTCAAATAAGAATTGTTAGCCTCAAAATATGAGTCGAACAAGGAAATTTCGGTCATCAAGTCAGGAAGACTCGGTCTTTATATTATTCACGTTGTAACAGGCTAGTAACGGGTATCAGGCTCATAAATGTAATCTAATATTCCATGTGTTAACCCGAGCCTGACCCATGGTAAGAAACCCTAGGCGTCATATTAGCTCTAGGAGTATAAATACCCCTTCTCCACACAATTTACCCGAGCCTGACCCATGGTAAGAAACCCTAGGCGTCATATTAGCTCTAGGAGTATAAATACCCCTTCTCCACACAATTTACATTGTGTGATAATCCACCACCTCTCTCTCTCTCTCTCTCTCTCTCTCTTCATCAAAACAACCTCCTCTTCGCATCTACAAAACCCTGTATACAATCCAAATTGTTGACCTCACAAATACATCACAGCATCTAACGGTAGTCACATTTTAAATAAACTCAAAAACCAATCAAAATCTATGACAAAATTTCGCAAAAAACTCAATACATCAATGAATAGTGAACATTCAGCAATTTCAAACTCAAAAAAAACAATCACTAAAATCAGAATCTCTTAATCAAAAAAATTAAGAAAATCGTCTTCCTCAAATACAAATCAAACCAAATTCTCACAACCCCACCCCCCCCACCTGCTGTATACATCATAATGTCAAGACTCATATGAAATCTAAATACTCTCCTCGATCTCTATACAAAACAGTCTCTTACGAGTCATCCAATAAATCACAAAAATAAACTCCTCATGACAAACACATCCAACGAATCATATAAATATATAGCTCTCAACTCTACATAATACAAACTCCGAAAACTCGCACTCATAATCACGAACAATATCATAATCACTTCAGAAAACTCTAAAATGTAAAATTATTCTGCCCTCAAGAGATCTACTCAAAACTTCGAAACTCTCTGTATAACGTTCACAATCGATAAAGATAGTCAAAACATAACTCTCCATATAAAGTAAGACTCACATCTCCACTCATCTCTCTACTCTCATCTCTTTCTCCCTCTCTCTCTTCTCTCTGTGTGTGTCCCTGCGTGTCCTGTCTGTGCGTCGCTGTAGTGTTGTGTGAGACTGTGTGTCTGTGTGTTCGCGGTCTGTGTGGTTGATTCTATGGTTCGTAGATTAGGTGAGGTTTGTGTTAGGATTAGTAATATTGGTTCATACATGTGGTATCAGTCGTCACAGGAGGATTTGATAGTGTTTGTGGTTTAAAAACAAGTTTTTTATTCGAAAACATTAGGTTTCGTGATTTTTTATAGCTTTCGGAAAATTTTTTATAAACATCTTTTTTTTTATTTTTAGTGTTAAAATTTATGTTTTTATAGCTTATTAGTGAGTTTAGAAGAAGTTTTAATCAAAAAGCTAGGAGCTTTCATGTTATTTTAGCTTATTTTCTTTTCATTTTGGTACGAAAACCCTTATCAAAACCAAGATCAAAAATCATTTTAAAGTTTGCATGGTTGGTAAAGTTTTCATTTTTATGAAAAATTTATGTGTCTACAACAAGTATACATAAAAATCTTGATCAAAACAGAAGCAAACATATCAAGAAAGAGTATTAAAAAACTCAAAATCACATATAAAACAAACTTTATGAAAAATAAACAGGACCACAAAAAGTAAAAAAAAGTACAATATAAAAGAATAAATCAACGAAAACCCTTATCAAAACCAAGATCAAAAATCATTTTAAAGTTTGCATGGTTGGTAAAGTTTTCATTTTTATGAAAAATTTATGTGTCTACAACAAGTATACATAAAAATCTTGGATCAAAACACGGCAAAAAGTGGTTTTTAAAGTGATCTTTGCAAGCGGGTACGAGTCGTGGTTTCGTAAATATTGGTTTCGTATATTGAGGTTTCGGTATTACTGTTTCGTAAAAGCTTCACAGATTCAGCTATGGAAAATTCAGATTTACGCTTTGGAACAGAAAGCTATTTAAGAATTGTGGTTTCGTAAAAGGTTTAAAAAAAAGGAACACGCTTTCGTAATTTTGGAAAAGTAGTGGTTACGGAAAAAGTAGGTTTCGTAAAAGATAGAAAAATCAACTTTCGTAAATATTTACTTTCGGTTTCGTACTTGTAATTTTTTTTTGAACGAATCGTACTTATACTTGAGTAAAGAAGGTTTCGTAGATGAGTTTTATTGTTAATCTAAGAAATCATTGGTTTAAACATAGTTTGTGCATCTTATATATTAAAAGTTTTCCTATAAAAGTTGGTAAACACCTTGCAATTTGATTCACCCGAACCGATTTCAAATCTCACTTGTGACATTTTTTTTTCTTTTTTTGGATAGATTTGGTAATTTGGTTTTGAAAAAAAACTTTGGGAAACTTTTTAATCAAAGGTTTGGTAAATATTTATTTGGTTTCGGTTTCCTAACACTTGGATTTCAGTTTCGTAACACTTGGGTTTCGATTTCGTAATACGTGGTTTCGGGTTTGAAAAAGTGAAGTTTCACTTTCATAATTCAGTGGTTTTGGTTTCGGAATACTGTGGTTTTGTAAATTGAACTTTCAGACAGTTAAACCAAAACTTAAGTGACAAAACATTAATATCAACAACACCACCAAAATAAACCACAACACAATCTTATCTTCTTAAGATCCGTAATTCATTTCAAAAAACATCAATCATGGAAACGAAAGATACTTTTTCTTCGTGTTCGGATTCGGATGAACAAGAGATGCAACAAATGCAAGACAAAGCAAAAGAAAGTTGCATGGTATCTTTTCGACCATTTTATTCACACCTCAAGGTTCTTTCAAACAATGACTTAAAAAGAACTTGGACCGCGGAGGGATTCAAACGGGCATTTGCGACACTCTTTGATCAAGATGTTCAGACTTTCACAGGCATAAGGCTCATAAACGTGGATCAACTAGAAAAGCAACTTGACAAAGTAGAATTTCAAGAGACTGGATCCATGACTGCTTTTAGAGTATTCAAGACACAGTTTCTATAATACCCTTAACTTAAAAATATAAGAAAAATAAAATTTTAGTAAGTACACTATTAAAATTAAAAATTAAAAAAAAATATATAGATATATAAAACAAAACTATTAAACTAGTAGTTATCAACTACCTTTTAATATCACCAGTATTATGGCTTGTTAAACTATTCTATAGTCCATTAAAACGTGACATCAAACTTTCTAGTAACATACACATCTGATTTTGGTTTTCAATAATACTCGGTCAATGATAACAACTTCAAATCCCATATTATTCGAGTACTTAGTTATCCCACGTTCTTCTCATATAAGCACGCTCCAAACCACTTATTTTCATAAAATAGATCGCTCAATAAATCACAAACAAGTCCCAAACAAAAACATTCACCTGCATCATCAAGAGGGACTGGAGAGTAACATAATCCGCTTTAGATTCACGTTGACATTAATCGTGTTCGGGTTTCGGTGCATGTACGTAATTGAAGTTTGGGTTTCGTTTATTCTGGTTCGAGTTCTGTTCGGGTTTTGGTTCGCGGTTCGATTTGGTTTCGGTTCCTGTAGGAATAAGTGTTTGGTCCGAGATCGGTTCTTTAGCTGTTTCGGTTACGTTTGAGTTTCTGGGTTGGATCGTATCTCACTAAACCTTGGTGTTCGTGTCTTTGCTTTCGATCTTGTTTAGTCTTGAGGTATATCTAAAACCTGTGTTTTACTACATATAAAATAAATCATTAGACGTCATTACCATGTTATTTAGGCGCTCTTTGAATATACTGATATAATGCATAATTCATATATTGATATATATATATATGAAATTGAAAATGACCTATTACATGAATAGGGATAGTTACTAACGACAAGATTTAGACACGCGTTTGAAGGGTTAAGTTGGAAGTAATATATATGAACATGGTGGGAAATAAATAGAAACATGTTAGTATATATATTCATGTGAATACATGTATTATGTAAAGAGATCTTTGATATATTTGAATATGATATAATTTGTCATGTTAAGTCATAATCTGTTTCGAATCATATGGTTATTTACGTAAAGCTGAGACATGAACTTTTACAAATGAGGTAAAGAGGTCACTTGAAACCAGATCAGATATTTTCGAGGAAGAAGATGTAGTTCGGCTAAAAGGAAAAGAAACATACGCAGTAATTGATTTTATAAAGATATTTCATGGGATTTAATATACAAGTTAAGTCATGAACTGTTATAACTTTATAAAAGTGGTCAACCCATTTAAATGCTATGCGTGACATTATATATGTATTTTAAACTTAGGATGCGAGTTGCGAATTATGAACTAATACACATAGTTAATACTAAATTATTCATAGTGTTTTGATACAAAACTAATATATGGTAATAACAAACAATTAGAGTTTAATCCAAATATAACCAAGTAGTACCAATTCGAACTATTACGGAGTAACTATTCACGTTGGAAAATAAAAACTAATGATACAATAGTAATAATATTTATCACAAACAATAAGTAAGTAATTGCTAAATAATAAATGGTTACTTAATTCTTGTAGACAATTTGAAGTGGGAGTAAGTCGATTTGATTTGTCAAGAACGCTTTAATTTGTTAAGGTACAAATATTCTATCATCTCTTTTAAGGATTCTCATGACTTTTGCTCCGTATCTATTTGCCTAGCTGAAATCCCTATTTATGTTTCTCATCCTATGATTCGTTATTTGTTGCAACCTTATTTGATAATTCGTTGAACCCTTTGAATTCGTTTGATACATGCTTCATTTGATATTGCCATGATATGAACTTATCCGGTTTATTTAGACATGATCTTCTTTGGACATAATATGTTTCGATTCGATATGCTATATGGATCCTTTGTTTTGTTCTGATGCCCGAGCTAACTAGCCATGAAGGTACCATGGCCGCATCATTGAGGCACCAACGGCGTGATACTATATGTGGCGGTGTGATCAGTCAACGGCGTTCCCTTTCATTTTGTGTGCTCTATTCAGTTCAGTTTTAGTGCATGGCTTAGTGTGGTGCCAACACCCCATAGCACTTTCGTTTCGGTACATGCGAAGATTGCAACTCCGTTGTACAACTTACTATAAGATATATGATTATTTAGTCTAAGCGTGTGGCATGCTTTAGACTTTCGTTTCGAGCTCGTGGGGCATTTCTATATGTCTTGTTTGGCTACTTATTCGTTCAGTTCTGATGATGTATTAAATCTCTAATTCTATTTCGTTTACTATATATGTTTGATATATCTGTTTCGTTTATATCTGTTCACTGAGCTTTAGCTCAGCCGCATTTCTTTTTCTCCAAGGCAGGTAATAAGAGGGAAGCTGGGTTATGAGTGAAGAGTGCTTAAGAGCTCTTAGTGGACCAAATTTATGATAACTTTCCCATTTCTTTTATAGCCGTTTAGACACTGAAGCTGGATTTATCTTTCGTTTAGACATTGGAGATTAGAATTTTGTTCGTTTGGAAGTCATGATGTATTTGACAATTTATTTCCTTATTTTACTTGGTGAACGTTGTTGAACCATTTTATGAATAAAGTCTCTCGCTTGCGTTTGTTTTGATGCCATAAATGTGACATTTGACCCATTCTCTCGTGGGGTGTTACAATTATGGTATTAGAGCTGCAGGTTCGTCCTATAGAACTTAGGTTATGACCTATGAGGATTGGGTAGACGTTAGGTTTCCATTTCCGATCTAATCGCTCTCTCTCAAATTTCGATCTTAAACTTTAATTTGCCTTTATTGGTTCGTTTGTTAACTGTTTAGATGCCTCCTCGTCGAAGCACTTATGTGAACAACGAAGTAGATCCTGCTTTTACTACTGCGGTAGCACAGGCAGTTGCAGACTTGTTACCGACTCTTACTGCTCGTATAACCGATGAGATTCGCCAAAATGAGAATAATGGGAATAACGGTCCTTGAAGAAATGCTAGACGTGTAAATACCGGGGGTTCGGGAAATGATGGGGATGCCCAACCCACTGATATTCATGTTTGGTTAGAGAGGTTCCAAAAAGAGAAACCTCAAACTTTTAGTTCGACATCCACTCCGGTTGAGGCAGAAAACTGGATAGCGCATATCGAGAAGATCTTCGAGGTTTTGGGATGCGATGATCAATTCAAGGCCAGGTTGGCAACGTATAAGTTAGAGGCTGATGCCCACAGTTGGTGGAGGGCATATAAGCAAGCCAAAAGAGGTGATGCTTATGTAGTCACGCTGTCATGGAATGATTTTCGTGACATCTTCTTTTTGCAGTATTTTCCATACTCAGAGAAAGAAAGGTGTGAACGAGAGTACAAATCGATTCGTCAACTACCTGAGGAAACTAGTACTGACTTTATGAAGAGATTTCTTAGATTGGCGGGTTTCTTAGGGGCTAAGGCGGGCACCCAGGAAGAACAAGCTAAACACTTCAAATGGGGGCTGAATGACTTTGTACTTGATAGGATTTTGAACACCGAGTTTACTGATGTAGCACAGGTTGCTAACACTGTAAGAAATATTGAAATATTCCGTGATAGGCCAAAGAATGAAGGAGACAACAAGAGGGACATAGATGGCCATCATATACGACCATCAGAAACACCATCACAGGGGTCTAATCCGAGAGCTGATGATCGAAGGGATAGTGACAGATATGGCAACCGTGGCAGACATGGCAACATGGACAGATATGGCACTGACATATGGCGTGGTGATAGGCAGGGCAGTAAAAGAAATGGTAATGGTAGTGACAGACCGGGAAATGGTAGTCAGAAGGCGTGGCGTGACCAAGATCAGCAGGTTCAGGGCCAACATTATAGTCGTTCTTATGGGTCATCAAGCCAGAGTGGATACTTGAATTATAACTCATGTCCCCCATGTAACCTTTGTGGGAAATTTCATCCAGGAAAGGCGTGTCACAGGGCTACTGGTGCTTGCTTTGAATGTGGAGAGGTTGGGCATTTGGCTAAAGATTGTAAGAAAGGTAGTAAGAGCAGCGGGGGGAAATGATTTGGTACGTTTTCGTTTAATTTTCGACATTAATTTCGCGGCCGAAATTTCTTTTTAGAGGGGAAGAATTATAATACCCTTAACTTAAAAATATAAGAAACATAAAATTTTAGTAAGCACACTATTAAAATTAAAATTTTTAAAAAATATATATAGATATATAAAACAAAACTATTAAACTAGTAGTTATCAACTACCTTTTAATATCACCAGTATTATGGCTTGTTAAAGTATTCTATAGTCCATTAAAACGTGACATCAGACTTTCTCGTAACATACACATCTGATTTTGGTTTTCAGTAATACTCGGTCAATGATAACAACTTCAAATCCCATATTATTCGAGTACTTAGTTATCCCACGTTCTTCTCATATAAGCACACTCCAAACCACTTATTTTCATAAAATAGATTGCTTAATAAATCACAAACAAGTCCTAAACAAAAACATTCACATGCATCATCAAGAGGGCCTGGAGAGTAACATAATCCGCTTTAGATTCACGTTGACATTGATCGTGTTCGGGTTTCGGTGCGTGTACGTAATTGATGTTTGGGTTTTGTTTATTCTGGTTTGAGTTCTGTTCGGGTTTTGGTTCGCGGTTCGATTTGGTTTTGGTTCGTGTAGGAATAAGTGTTTGGTCCGAGATCAGTTCTTTAGCTGTTTCGGTTACGTCTGAGTTTCTGAGTTGGATCGTATCTCACTAAACCTTGGTGTTCGTGTCTTTGCTTTCGATCTTGTTTAGTCTTGAGGTATATCTAAAACCTGTGTTTTACTACATATAAAATAAATCATTAGACGTCATTACCATGTTATTTAGGCGCTCTTTGAATATACTGATATAATGCATAATTCATATATTGATCTATATATATGAAATTGAAAATGACCTATTACATGAATAGGGATAGTTACTAACGGCAAGATTTAGACATGCGTTTGAAGGGTTAAGTTGGATGTAATATATATGATCATGGTGGGAAATAAATAGAAACATGTTAGTATATATATTCATGTGAATATAGATATTATGTAAAGAGATCTTTGATATAATTTGTCATGTTAAGTCATAATCTGTTTCGAATCGTATGGTTATTTTCGTAAAGCTAAGACATGAACTTTTACAAATGAGGTAAAGAGGTCACTTGAAACCGTATTAGATATTTTCGAGGAAGAAGATGTAGTTCGGCTAAAAAGAAAAGAAACATACGTAGTAATTGATTTTATAAAGATATTTCATGGGATTTAATATACAAGTTAAGTCATGAACTGTTATAACTTTATAAAAGTGGTCAACCCATTTAAATGCTATGCGTGACATTATATATGTATTTTAAACTTAGGATGCGAGTTGCGAATTATGAACTAATACACATAGTTAATACTAAATTATTCATAGTGTTTTGATACAAAACTAATATATGGTAATAACAAACAGTTAGAGTTTAATCCAAATATAACCAAGTAGTACCAATTTAAACTATTACGGAGTAACTATTCACGTTGGAAAATCAAAACTAATGATACAATAGTAATAATATTTATCAAAAACAATATGTAAATAATTGCTAAATAATAAATGGTTACTTAATTCTTGTAGATAATTTAAAGCGGGAGTAAATCGATGTGATTTGTCAAGAACGCTTTGATTTGTTAAGGTACATATATTCTATCCTTTCTTTTAAGGATTCTCATGAATTTTGCTCCGTATCTATTTGCCTCGCTGAAATCCCTATTTATGTTTCCCATCCTATGATTCGTTATTTGTTGCAACCTTATTTGATAACTTCGTTGAGCCCTTTGAATTCGTTTGATACATGCTTCATTTGATATTGCCATGATATGAACTTATCCGTTTTGTTTAGACATGATCTTCTTTGGACATAATATGTTTCGTTTCGATATGCTATATGAACCCTTTGTTTTGTTCTGATGCCCGAGCTAACTAGCCATGGAGGTACCATGGCCGCGTCATTGAGGCACCAATGGCGTGACACTATCTGTGGCGGTGTGATCAGTCCACGGCGTTCCCTTTCGTTTTGTGTGCTCTATTATGCACTTGGCCATATATGATTTGATTTGTAGGGAGCGTATGGATGCATCCTAGGTACTTTGTTTAGTTTAGTTTTAGTGCATGGCTTAGTGTGGTGCCAACACCCCATAGCACTTTCGTTTCGGTACATGTGGAGATTGCAACTCCGTTGTACAACATACTATAAGATATATGATTATTTAGTCAAAGCGTGTGGCATGCTTTAGACTTTCGTTTCGAGCTCGTGGGGCATTTCTATATGTCTTGTTTGGCTACTTATTCGTTCAGTTCAGATGATGTATGAAATCTTTGATTCTATTTCGTTTACTATATATGTTTGATATATCTGTTTTGTTTATATCTGTTCACTGAGCTTTAGCTCAGCCGCATTTCTTTTTCTCCGCGGCGGGTAATAAGAGGGAAGCTGAGTTATGAGTGAAGAGTGCTTAGGAGCTCTTAGTGGACCGAATTGATGATAACTTTCCCATTTCTTTTATAGCCGTTTAGACATTGAAGATGGATTTATCTTTTGTTTAGACTTTGGAGATTAGAATTTTGTTCGTTTGGAAGTCATGATGTATTTGACAATTTATTTCCTTAGTTTTCTTGGTGAACGTTGTTGAACCATTTTATGAATAAAGTCTTCCGCTTGCGTTTGTTTTGATACCATAAGTGTGACATTTGACCCATTCTCTCGTGGAGTGTTACAGTTTCAGCATTTCATCGATTCACAGTTTTCTTTAGATGGTGATGATGGTCTAATGATACGCAAGTACTTTCTAGCATACACTCATACCGAGGTTTAACAATTCCATGATACACTGGTCCAACATATGAAATCTGTTAAGAAGTCAATTGATGAAAGAGCACTGCATAAAAGAGAGTATGACAGCAGGGTGAATGAAAGACAAATGCAGACAAAAGAGGGAAAGGTTGATACGGGTAAAGCATTGGATGCTAGTTTGGTTATCACACAGAGCAGTGGGACAGAATTTGAAAAGCATGATACAAGCAGCAGGTCAGGGAATGATGCAGATGCTGATGATGCAAATATCAAACTCATATATGATGAAGAGCCAATGGTTGAGGTACAATTGACTGTTGAATGTAATGTCCTTGCTATAGAACATCAGCTTACTGAACAACCTGAATTGAATAATGAAGGAGGGGTTGACCAAAATGCTAAACAATGTCATGACACATGTCCTTTGCCTGCTCAATTAACAGATAACCAGATGACTGAGCTCTCAAATCAATCTTTAAAGTTTGAAAATATTTGTCTCAAAAAGACTGTTGCCCAGTTTCAAAAAGGTTTTTCAAAACTTGAAGCACATTGTATTAATCTTGAACTACAAGTGCAAAATAATGTTTTAAAATCAGGGCAACAGAGTCAATTTTTGAATGAGAAAAGTAATGAAGCCAAAGTTAAAAATGATAAGATGTAATTGAAACAATAAACATCGAATTAGAACATAAAGTGGCTAAATTACTTAAGTAAAATGAGACTTTGAAAAAGCATTACAAAGAACTGTATGTGATGATATCATAAATCAAGACTTATATAAGTTTCTAAGAAATAACTTACAGAGAGAAAGGATGGTTGACACTTGTAGAGAGAGAAAGAGAGAATAACATAAAAGACATGTTCTTACAAATGACCAACACCCTCTCCATGGCATAGAGAGGGCTTATATACTTCCTAAAGTGGTCGGCCATGGGCTTATGTGCCATAAGCTTGGCCCGGTTAGCTTTCTCGTAACCGAACGTTTAACTACGAGCTACGTTATACTATATAGGAAGTGACCGAGTCTTTTCTCGATTCCTAACAATCTCCCCTAAGGGAGGTCAATCCAAGTCACAAAAATCTTAAGCCTAGCATTCTATGAATGTCTTCATTCTTGCTCGTAGTCTGGATTCTTTTATCTTTATCTTGTTTCAATATGTAGTGAACTTGATCTTGAACTTGCTTCTACTTGCATAATAAACTGTGATCTTGAGCTTCTTGAGATCAACAACAAAACATCATCTCTTTGATATCATCGTGAATCTTGTTATCATGTGAACTTGGTGACTTCTGGACCGACATGCTCATACTTTTCTTTTGTCTTGAAAGCTATTGAGTAATCTCCCTTGTTTTGCTTCATCTTGAACACATAATGACTTTAAGGAAGATCTTTTGAGTATCAGAGTAGCGGAAGACTTGTGTAACATGTACTTGAGCGTTCAACGTATCTTTATATTTTGTCGATCGGGTATGAGCATGCGGTTATGAACTTGACTCTGCTGGAATGAGGTATCTCCATCTCCATCTTTACATGAACATGTAATAAAACAGTAGCAATAAATCTTGTAGACGAATATGGCTTTCTCATTCGCCCGGGTTTGGTTGGATTAACCTCCGGTTCAGTGAGGACTGACCTGTGATCAGGTAGATTTAATTTAGGAAGAATCTCCTTGACAGAATTTCCAGCATAAGTATCGAATCTTCTGATATGTGAACATCAGAATTACCTTACTTGCTTGTTCTCTTTATCGAAACATCTCAAAGCAGACAACACGATAAGAGTGAATCGGTTAGTTACTATCTTACCGATTAAATCATCAATTCTTAATCTGGACCAAATTGATATCCAGTGTCACAAGTTTGATCCATATAGGATCTCACAAGTCACCTACCGCAGAGCTTGTTTAATGTTGGCTCTGGAAGGATTTCCATCGTCATTGCGAATACTTAAGTATCACTCTGATGTTCTGGCAAAATCACAAGGATAATGCGTAGGAATCTTGATATATTACTTGTTTTCATTGTGTATGAAGAACAAGTGAATGTTAATTAGTGTCCTAGTGAGATTTATAGATGATCTCTTATGGCTCTAGACTCAATAGTGCACTTTGATGTTAGTGATCGGAGGCTGGAGCTGACTGCCACCTTTTTAATACCAACTATCTCGGAGTGAGAAAGTCAATAGATAACGTGTTTAGTCTCTATAAGAATTGAAACAGAAATCTTTTAAGAGATTCTGAGTGGCTAGGGAGGGTTGTGCATTGCATCACTGGGTCCATGATGTCTATCCTCATTACCATACAACAGCTTAGTGTTTCTGATAGCATATGTATTGACCCGGTCTCTGCCTAAGTGTAATGAGGGCTTCTTTCTTTTCACCCTTTATCTTTACATTTCTTTTTCATTCTTCAACCCCTTCAATGCTTACCAAGACTTCATCAGTAACACCTTGTTGGGTTTATTCTAGTTTTAGCTCTGTCTTAGTCCACATTATTCCTCATTCTCACTTTTACTCCTTTTGTATCATACCTAAGGACTTCTACACTATCTAATGGAATGTACCTGAGTAGATACCTTCGGTTATGGCTGGATTATAGAACAGATACCTAATTTTAACCACCTTATAACTTCATAAAATTAAATACATGGTCAGACTTTTAGGTATCTCCATTCTTGCCATTAAAACCATATTGAAAAACCAATCAAGGTACTTGTGATATATATCAAAGCTTTTGTACCTTGATGTTTTCATCTTTTGAAAATGCTCCCCTTGCATATGTGCATCGATTATCGAAATCCTTTTGCACATACAAGGGATAAGCTAGCATTAAAGTCTTTTTAGATCAAGTTTATTAGTTGCATAGTTTTAATCATATTTTCTCCCCTTATCCAAAAGGTCAAAATCTTTTGATATTTCGGATATCAATTGATTAAGACAGTACGGGGGAGAGATGTTACTAATTAGCAAGCTTATTCGGAACATATTAATGCACCCCCTCAATTATTGAGGGAAGGATATAGTATTAAATACATATTTTGAAATATTTTGAATTTAATGAAAAATTCATGAAAAATTATACTTAACACATATATACTTATTTCTATACACTACATAGTTATATATTATACAAGATAAGATATGAGATAGGGCCTGACATGTTTAAACCAAGTATGACCAAGTCATACTGTCCTTTGCAGCAGTCGTTTGTCCATCTCTGTTTTTCTGCCACCAACCAGCAATTCTAAACTCCTTCGAATTCTTCGCTTGAGCAACAGATCATCAATCTTGTTCACCATGATGCTTGTGTGTCTTTTATCCTTTTTTGTCCATTCCCTCAACGACATGCCTTTGTTGTACCCAAACTTAAAGTTCAGAAGCCTTTCACGAAGAATTTTACGAACTGATTAGAGAGTCCCATCATAGAACTTGTGGATCTCATCAGCTCGCATCAGCCTTTTCTTCTTACTCATGTCTTGATAGATAATACCCGGTGGGTCATAGTTTGGAGTATAAGGTTCTTTGACTGAGATATGTTGACATGTTCTTTAAAGCTTGGTTAAGCTGAGCTTTCTTTGGTAACTTTCGACACCTAGCTGAACGTCTTCAACCCTGTTCTTCACAATGAGTCCTCGGGTGAACATTTTTAGAGCAATGACGAAGTCCACAATCACATCATAGTCTAGGTTGAAGAGTTTGTTTTGAGCAATTAGCAGCATCATGTCTTCTATGTCATTTAGGTGTAAGTCCAGAAAGTCACCTTCTTTGAACTTGTAAAGATTCTGATCAACTAGCCTTACAATTATTTCCTTCAAGTAGCCATACCCAGCTTTCTTTTCCACCTGAACACTAACAACACTCAGAATTCTCATAGTTGAGAAGACTTTGTGTTTAGAAACCGTGTTGATCATAGCTCTATAAAACTATTGACGTTATGGTCCCCAATGAGATATTCCAAGATCAGCATCTTTGTCATAGACAAGTACAACCGGACTCCACAGAGTTGGAATCATGTCTTCAATGCCTTCTATAGTATACCTTGCATCTGGTGTCTTAGTAATTGAAGATGAGTATGTTCTTTCTTTGTTTCCTGCTACCAAGTATTGGAGATCATTATTAAAGAAGAATTCAACAGGAATTGCGAGTTGACCTTCTTTATCCTGCAAAGGTAGAGCCTTGCTCATGTCAAATGAACGTTTGTGACCTTCAGGATTTGCCCACTCGAGTTGATTTGTCAAAGCCTAATAACATTCCTCCATATTGTATTCCAATTCAACACAGCTTTTGCAGGTACCTTTGAGTAGATTAAACACTGGACCCACTAGAATTTCTCTTGTGATCTTGTTTAATTTGAGATGATTCATTGCATATGCCAAAAAGTTAATGGGAGTGAGGCTTCTCAGCTTGAATCATCTCGTTAAACCACGGCTGTTCTGGTGTATCATCAATGGTTTTGACGGTGTTTCAGTCAGGATCAAGTACTTCAGGATTTTGAGAATCTTTAAACCAATCCTTCTTCGTAATCTTCGGATCAGTATCTGCTTGCGACACATCAGCAATATCCATCTTATCATCAAAGGTTTGTTGAACATCATCTGAGGCCTTCTCAAACACTAGTTCTTTTGCAGTCATAGATTTTCCAGATTTGTAGGTTTTAGCTAGAGATTTACCTTTAGATGATTCTTTGGCGGTGGATGTCTTCTTAGATGATTCAGACTCATTAAATTTTCTCTTCTTGGTCTTTTTAACCTGGTTTAATCCAGCTGAAGGGTCTTCATCTTGATCATCTCCTCAGTCTCTTTTCTTGTGAGGTGAATTAGGTTTGTCACCCTTTTTAATATTGGCTTCATCAAGTAATAGTGACCATGTAAGTGCATCAAATAGCTCTTGATGCGTGGCATGAGTCTGGTTAGATTTTCTCTTATGCATCTTATCATAGAGTATTTTCTTTAGTTCATACTCAAAAAGAAACTCAGCTGCTTGAATAGCGGATTGACCTTGGGAGGAAGATTGACCTAAAGAGTGTGGAGTCTTCTCAAGTGCTTCCTTTACTGCCTGTGGAAGAAACTTTGGCAAAAAGTTCTTGACTACATTAATAACATGAGCTTGAACTGACTCTTTAATGGCATCCTTGTAGTCTTTTCTCTTAGATAATTCCTTCTTGAGTTCTTTAGTGTGTGATTAAAGAACCTTTTTAAGTGCACGTGGAAGACTTGTTCCAAGATAGTTTTTAACTACTGATGGTACTTGTGATCTGATTAAAGCAAGGATAGCTGCAAAATGATCATCTTGTTTGAGTTCCTTGACCACTTGTTCCAATGCAGTAAATCTTTTAACAACATAATTCACTGCCTCAGAGTTTGAAACTTGAGTAGATGGAATTTCTGTAGCTAGTAGTAGAGGTGCTGGTGGTGTAGATGGTTGTTGTTGTGTTTTTTCAGGGATCACCAAAACTTTGACTGGATGAGATTGTTGAAGAGAAGGAAAGAGTGATGAAAAAAGGGAAGTAATGGTTGTTGCTGGAGAAGTTGTAACTGTTTTAGATGGATTGAAAATAGTGTGTTCAGGGATTACAGAAATAAGGATGGTGAGAAGTGGTGAAGTACGTGGAACTTCATGTTGAACATTAATGTCCAGCATAGAAACCACTTCCATTTCAGTAGAATGAAGATTCTTGATGTTGAGGAATGCATTAGTATAGGTTGACGAAACAGAGTGACTTGAACTTAATGGAGGTACCTCAGTAGTTGCATTATGTATGGCAGGAGTCGTAGTAGTTGTTGCTTGTTCAAGATACTAACCTTGAATACTTGCCATTTCTAGATCACTTTCTTCCTGTACGCCCGCTGTTTGTTCTTGTGTCTGCTCAACATGTACATGTGCATCATTTGTCATATATGCATCCTCTTCGCCTTCATCATCTTGCTCGACATCTATCAATCTAACGTTGACATCACCATACAACTCTTTGTCAATCCTATCATACTCTTCCTCATCTACATCCTTGGTCTCATCATTCGTTTCATCATTAGTAGGTCCATAGTCTTCAGGAGTATGTACAAACTCATTAGCAGACTCTTCTTCATAATCGTTTATCTCTTGATTCTCAAAATCAGTTCTTTCATCATCAGCTTGTTGAAGATCATCATCACTATCTTGAAAATCTTCATCATCACCTTATACATTGGCTTCATCACCACTAACACCCCAAGATTCATACTCGCTTTCAGAAGAATAAGCTTTGGACACATCAAGAACCCCTAGTTTTAAACCAGTTCCTTCATGTGTGTCAACAGACTTGCCTTTTGGCTCATCAGGAACCTCTGGTTGAAAACCAACTCCATCACCTGAGCCACCTGCTTGATGGATAGTTGTTTCCCGTCGGCTTCTCTTAAGAACTTTCTTAACTTGAGCCACCTCAAGTAAGGCAGCTTCAGACAACAAATTAATTCCTTTGCTTCTATCAGTTGTTGCTGGTGCCTTCTTCTTTAACACAGACACACCAGGAGTGTCTCAGATTTGTAAACCAGTAGACTGTTTTCTTGAAGGCTTATTGGAAGGTACAACTTTCTTAGCAGGTTCAGGCTCTTCCTCTTCTACTGTGACAAGAGTTCTCTTCTTAGAAGGAGAAGAGGGTTTCTTGAACTTCCTTGCTTTCTTAGGAGTTTCAGCTCCAGTAGCATATGCAAGATAAGTCTTGTAAGCAGGAGAGTCCTGCATCTTCTGATTAGGCATTACTTCAGGAAGTAGTGCTCCATACACTTAATAGTCATCAGCTTTAGAGACAAATCTCATGGGACCCAAAATGCTTTCATCCTCTATAGTATGCATAAACATTATGTTTCTCATAGAAATTGACTTGACTTTGGTGATGAAGTGATGAATGATAGCCTTTGTAAATTTGGGATAGTACATATTTTCTTGTTTCTTATGGCCTCTGTTGTCTATTTAGAATGTGAAGTATTCCTATAGTAGTTCGACAAAGTCAACATTCCTTTTATAGAACATTCCCTATAGAATTTGTGCTCTTCAAAGTCGAATCGTGTCAAGACCTGTGATTTTCCCAGATAGACACTTTTTGATGATTGCATCAAAGGTTCTCAATGGTTGGTACATCTGATCAACAACAACTTTAGTGATAGATTTGATGTCTCCTTTGTGGCCAAGTTCTCTGATGAAGGAGACAATTTCTTCATCTGAATGAAGTGCATCAATTTCTTGATTCAGAAGATTAGGGCATATCCAGAAGATCTCTCGGAATACTTCCACATTTAGAGTGAACCTTTTCTTATCAATCTTGAACCGGTAAGAAGTTCAGTCTTTCTTGTTGATGGTGAACCAAAACTGATGCATATATATCTCTGGAACATCTATAGTGATAAGGAAAGCATGATTATGTCAAGTGGTGAGTGCTAGAGCATCCAAGAAAACTTGATATGTGGGTTCCTTTTGAGTCTTTTCAGGGTTGATTCTCATGTTGCATTTGCCAATCTCGACTCGTTTCTCAAGTGGTACCAAAGCATTGTCAAGAACAACTTGTTAAGTGGCAGTAGTAGTCATAGTTCTGCTAAGATTTGTCAAATATAGTTTATATACAAATAAACATATATGTATTTTAATAAGTGACAATTTGGTTCATGAAGATTGATTTAAGATGCAAGAAGTGAATTTAAACTAGGGATCAGGCATAATTTATCAGGCATATAATTATAACATGAAACGATGAACAATGATCAGAAAGTCAACATGGAATGATAACACACTAACTATTGGTCAACTATAGATACCTAAGAAACTAGATTGATTACTAAGGAAAAATTTACCCTAAATAAATCACTTAGTAAAAATTTAAAGGAATAAATCACTTAGATTAAATTTTCATGTATAATTAGCCTAGTTTTAAGGTATGTGTATAGTTATCCTAGTTAAAGTATATAATTCGCCTAGTCTAAATCACGTATAATTCGCCTAGTTATAATGTATAATTCGCCTAGTGTAAATCGTGTATAATTCGCCCAAGGTAATTGTATAATTCGCCCAGTTCAAAAGTTTGGTATAATTTGCCTAGTGCAAGATTTCACGTATAATTCGCCCAGGCCAAACTTTGGTATAATTCGCCTAGTGCAAGATTTCACGTATAATTTGCCCATGCTAATTTTCATACAAGCACAAACTTTAAATTTCAAGCATCTATTACTACTAAACATGATCCTTAGATATCACAAAAATCACATGAATCAATCTTAACAAAAATTTGCCACAAAACATCATCTTTTATTATGTTCGAGCATAAAGACCCACAAAACTATGCTTACCAAGTTTTTTGTTGTCCTAGCTTGTTTTTGCACACTTTATTACTTTCAAATGAACATTATGACACTCTTAAACACAAACCCAAGAATAATAACACAACCTTGACCATTTTCCTAAAATTTTGAACCTAATAATCACGTATAACACATTCATGTGTTTGCCAAATCAAAAGCTGCTATACACGAGTGTTCTATAACCCTTAAGCATCACAAACCCCCAATAAATTTAACAAAAACAACACATTTAATTTTGGAGAACTCTAAATCAAGAATTAGGGTTTTCGGTCCAAAGAGTGGGTTTTTGGTTAATTCCTTTTGATTAGAAGCTTGTTAGGGTGTAAGAAACATATTTCTAGTTTACCTTGAGGATTGAAAAGCACAGATTGTGTAACACCCCTAAAATAGGCCACAGCTTGTTATTAACATTTTATAAGTGTTTATGAAAAAACTTTGTTTGATTTTTAATTTATAAATGAACATTTTTGATATATAATTAGTAGATGTTGCTTATTTTGATGCTTATGTAGTTTTTTTATTTTCTTGCTTATTTTCATATTATAAATAGATGTTCTTAATTTGTTGCTTATTTTGGGTATAAGTAGTATATGTTGCTTATTTATGTTTTTAGCTTTTTGTTGCTTATTTTGGTAGGTTGTTGTTATGATTGTTGATGTACACCATGTGTTTGATGAAATGCCGCTATGATAATCACATAGGATTTAGCCTACGATTACAACCCTATGATTTGTGAATATTAATTTAAGATGTGTTTTTACCTCAAATGTTAATGTATGATTAGGTTTTAGGTACTTTATGTACATACGACTGACGATTATTGATTAATATGAATGTGTAGATCTTATGTGTCTTTGTTTTAAATAAATCATAAATGAAAAAAACAAAAACAAGTTCAAGTCATAAGCCTTCTGCGTTGCTTTGTATATTGTATTTTTACACAGGTTGATATGCAAATTACATGTGATCCGCCTCAAATCACATGCGATTCGCCTCAAATCACATGCGATTTACTTCAGTTCACATGTGATTTTACCTCAAATTATTTTAATTTATGTATGTTTTTACAGTGCTTCATGTTGTGCAAATATATTTGGGTGAAGCGTCTGAAGTTCGAGAACGTCACAACGATATCGTTAGACAAGTTGAATGTGCATGCATAGCGGATGTTTGAATTGGCAAAGCATCTTGAGAATTAGGTTAATTGTGATGCAACACAGTTAGTTAGAATTTGACGTAATTGTAAAAAACATGTATCTGGTAGTTTGGATTTCCTTTTGTGAAGTATGTGTTATTTTCAGACAAGTATGTAATAGAAGTAGTCTAAATGTGCTTTGGGATATGTATGTGTTTGAAACCAAGTATAGAAACATGTATCTTATGAATGAGTGTAATTGTAACACCCCTAAATTGGGTCGCAGCGGAATAAGGATCCGGGGCGTGTTACTTCAAGATCAACAGCACAAGATATATATAAGAACGACACAAAAAGTCGTTTAAATTGATACATTGGATTTAATTAAAAGACATATTACAAAAGCTTATAGCTTCACTTGTTCCTTGTTTAATATTACAAAAGATGACATAGATTTCCCAAAATATGATATAAAAGTCTTTAAGCGTGCAATCCAAAACGTAACCCAATGCATCCTTGGCACCTCGTGCCTATTGACCTCCTGAAAACATTGCTTAAAACGTCAACAAAAATGTTGGTGAATTCATAGGTTTATGTATTTAAATTATGCAGGACCGCAAGACTTTCCCGTGATGTTACAACATATGCAAACAATCACAAAACCAGATTACATTTACACTAAGCTCATGACACTGAAGCTCGACAGTCTTGTTCGCAAAATATTGCTACTCAGCCCGAAATGATGTTCTAACCCGAAACATCCCTGATTCGACATGCTATAACGTTCGTTCCCGGTGATAGCTAGTCACCCGAACGGGGAGGTCGTTTCCCAAATAGATCTATTAAATAACATTCGCGCTCACATAATGTAATTCCCAACTACATCTATGCAATTGACAGTTCATGATAATGGGCTTAACTTGGGTTATCGCTACTTAGGCAAACATGTAATCAATGCAAAATATCCACTTGCGTCCAATTTGTAAAACAAAGCATGTTTCCACCCCAAATAATAGTAAATCAGTAAAACTGTAAAAAGTGTGGGGCTATGAACTCACCTCAAGTGAGTGATCTGATAATTTATATCAAGTGTGGGAATGCTTCACGATTATTCCCGAATGCAACCTAATT